>CAUYLG010075425.1:0-13042 GCA_963573385.1 Cacajao melanocephalus | reverse complement strand
TAAAAAAAACATGTGATAAAATTCTTCACCACTGGACGTTTATTATTATAATCTCTTAATTGATTTCTTATCTCTGAAATAAAAAATTGCTAACCTTCAAAAAAAAAAAAAAAAAAAAAAAATTGAAGGCATAAAACTTACTGGTAATAGTGAGTACACAGACAAATTCATAGTACATGAATACTGTAATTGTGCTGTGTAATCTACTCATGTCTTTAATATAAGGACTGAAAAATAAATCTACCAAAAATAATAACTATAGCAACCTGTTAAGCGATAGGCAATAAAGGTGTAAATTAGAACAAAAATGACAAAATGTATCAAGGGTGTAGTTAAAGTGCAGACTTTTAAAGTTATTTCTTTTGTTTATTTCTTTTTATTCATTTGTGACCAAAATAAAATTGCCATCTGTTAAAAATAAGTAGTACTACTGGTAAGATGTTTGGGTAAACCACACAGCAAAACCCATAATAGATACACTGAAAATAAATAGCAACAAATTAAAATGTAATGCCAAAGAAAACTCCATGAACTTACAGATAATACAGAAAATCAATTCAGGAATTCATCAGAAAACTTTAGAAAGACTGAAGAAAAAAACAAAGTCTAGAACTAAAAAATTTACTAGATGCTCTCATCTAGTTTAGTTTTTTAGTTCTAGAATCTGTTTGGGAGGGAGGGAGAGAGGGAAAGAGTTACAAAACAAACAAAAAACAAGTAACAAAACTGCAGAAGTCTTCACCTATTAATAACAATGACTATAGTTTTTTTTAATTAAAAAAGAGTGGATGAATGATTTTAAATTAAAAAGGGACCAACTATATGCTGCCTACAAGGCTAACTTCACCTATAAAAAAACACAACTGAAAGTGAAGGGATGGAAAAAGATATTTCATGCTAATGGAAGCCATAAAAAAGCAGTAGTAATATTTATATTTGATTAAATAGACTGCAAGTATAAAAGACAAAGAAGGCTTTTATATAATAATAAAGCAATTCCAGAGGATATAGCTATTATAAACACATATGCACCTTACACTGGAGCACCCAAATATATATAGCAAATATTAATAGATCAAAAGAGAAAGACTGCAATACAACACCCTACTCTCAGTAAGGGATAGATTAGACAAAAATCAACAACTGAAGTTCAGCTACACTCTAGACAAAATGAACCTAACCAACATTCACAGAACATGTTTTTCAACTGCCAGAGAATACACATTTATCTAATAAGCACATGGACTATCATCTGAGATAGATGTTATACCACAAAAAAGTCTCAACAAATTAAAGAAGTAGAAATCATATCTAGTATCTTTTTTTATCACAACAAAATAAAACTCGAAATCAGTAACAGGGAATTCTGGAAACTACACAAATCCACGAAAACAAAACATGCTCTTGAATGATCGATTAAATGAAGAAATTGAGAAAGCAACTTAAAATATTTTTTGAAACAAACGAAAATGAAAACAGAAGATGTTAAAAATCATGTACGCTAATTCTGTACTAAGAGAGAATTTTATAGTAATAAACAATTACATCATAAAAGTCTAAGTTTTTTTTAAAAAAAAACTAATAATGACCTCAAAAAACTAGGAAAGGAAGAACAAGTCAAACTCAACGTTAGTGAAAAAAAATGAAGTATCAAAGATTGAGCAAAAGTAAAAGATATTGAGACTAAAAATTACAAAAGATAAAAACAAAATTGACTAACCTTTAGCTAGACTAAGAAAAAAAGTGGAAAGAGCTAAACAAATAAAATCAGAAATAAAAAGGGGAACAAAGCAAGTGGTACCAGAGAAATACAAAGCATTATTACAGACTGCTATGAACAACTATAGGTCAACAAATAGGTAAACTTGGAAGAAATGAATAATTTCCTGGGGATATACAACCTATTAATATTGAACCATGAGGAAACAGAAAATCTGAACAGATCAATGAGTGAGGATGTTGAAGCAATAATAAAAAGTCACTCATCAAGCTAAAGCACAAAACCTAATGTCTTTTAGCTGAATTCTACCAAACATTTAAAGAAGAACTAACACAAATTCTATCAAACTCTGAAAAAATATTTAAGATGAGGAAATACGTACAAAATTATTTTACAAAGCCATCACTTCTGTGATATCAAAATCAACAAGATATCACAAAGCAAACTACAAGCCAACATATTTGATTATTATAAATGCAAAAATCCTCAACAAAATACTCACAAACTGAATGAAACACACATTAAGAAGATCATTCACTTGAGATCAGAACATAAGAAGCTTGGCTGAAGAATGCTTTTGTTCATGATACTATACTACATTTATGCTTTAAAACAATAAATCAGGAGAAGTCTTAATTCTTAAGACATTCCTTATTACCATGACATTAGTCCCAGGTGACAAAGAACTTGCATTTAAAATATACTTTTATCGCATATTCATGTATTATAATATAAGCAGAATTACAAGAAATGGTGCCAAAGCTTCATTCAAGTATCTTTTACAAGTATTTACCTTTGGTTTTATGATTAAACATTTCTGTTTTTTTTTTTAATATCATTCACCATGATCAAGAGGGATTAATCTCCAGGATGCACACATAGGTTCAATCTGCAAATTGATTAATGTGATACATTATACTAACAGAATGAAAGACAAAAACTATGTAAACATTTCAATAGATGCTGAAGAATTCAACAATCTTCTTTTTTTTTTTTAAAGGATCCTTAAAAAATTGGGTATAGAAGAAACATATCTCAGAAAAATAAAGGCTATATATGAGAAACCCACAGCTAAAATCATACTAAATGAAGAAATATTGAAAGCATTTACTGACAAGACAAGGATGCCAACTTTTACAACTTTTATTCAACATAGTGCTGAGCCAAAGAAATTAGACAAGAGTCAAATTAACCTTGTCCATGGATGACTTCATATTATATTTAGAAAAACCTATTCTACCAAAAAATGATTAAAAGTGATAAATGAATTCAGTAGTGTTGCAAGATACAAAATCAACATGCAAAACTCAGTAGCATTTCTATATGCCAACAGTAAACAACCTGAAAAAGTAATTGATAAAGTAATCCCATTTATAATAGCTGTAAGAAGTATCAGAAACCTAGAAATATATTCAACCACAGAAATGAAAGATCCTTGGAAGGAAAATTATGAAGAAATAATGAAAGAAATTGAAGAGGGATGTGGGTGGGAGACCCCGCAAGCGCCAAGGCAAGGGTCTGAAGCTTCAGCCTGCTCCCATATAAATGATAAAATTAGAAATATAATTACATAAGTAATCATAGATATGCACTTAAAAGTATATATGCTCATTATAATCTTTCAATGTTGCTAATGCTTCTTGAGTTGCAAAGTGTGAACCTAAGGTGACACTCTGAAAGAAGTGACCCTAAGAAGTGACCCTTAGAGGGCTCTAAGTCCCCTGTCACGCCTGCATGAGGGCTGCTGGAGAGCACCTTGGCTGTGTGGCAGCGCCAGCGCTGGAAAGGGCCCGCTATTTAGCCAGCTGTGGAAAGAGACAGATGTCTCCTTCCCCGGAGGAGTTAGGAGAAAACTCCGCTCTCCGAAGCTCTTGTGGTAGGCCTGACGGCTCTCAGGGAGGCCTGCAGACATCCGGGGACTTAACTGTCTCTATGTGGTGCTGTGCTTCAATGGTCATGTTCCATGTCTACTTTCATGTTCCACTTCTGCACCTGGCTCCTCTTTTTCTTAGAAGATATCAGTAATAGTAACACAAATCTCAAGGTCTTCTCTCTTCTTGACAAGTATGAAAAAAGTGCTAATGCAGTATGCTCCTTCACTCACATCGGCTACTTGAAAATCCTGGGCCCCTATCTCCAAGGCATGTGATTTACCTGACCCTATCACTGACCACCAATGACCTGCCCAGTCTACCCCGCCCCTGCTTTGTACACAAAAAAAGCCAGGGTGACCAGGCACTCACTTGGGGCCAGTGCCAGACTCCACGCTTTGGTGGAGAGTGAACCCCTGGGCCCAGACATTTTTCTCTTGATCTCTGTGTCTTGTGTCTTTATTTCTACAGTTTCTCGTCTCTGCACCAGTAGAGATGGACTCATAGGACCCTGTAGGGCTGGACCCTACATCGGACACCAAAAAATAGAAACATATTCCATGCTCATGGATTGGAATGATAATGTCAAAATGTACATATTACCTGAAGTAATCTACAGATGTAAACAATCCCCATTAAAATACAAATGCCATTCTTCACATAAATAGAAAACAAAAAACGTTAAAATGTACGTGGAACCACAAAAATCCCTGAATAGTTAAAGTAATCAAGAGTTAAAAGATCAAAACAAGGAACATCACACTATCAGATTTCAAAATGTACTTCAAAGCTATAGTAACTCTAATAGTGTGGTACTGGCATGTAAATAGAGATATAGACCAATGGAACAGAACAGAGCACCCAGAAATAAATCCACACATTTAAAGCCAAATCATTTTAGACAAAGTCACCAAGAAAATATATTGGGGAAACAGCTTCAATAAATGGTGCTGGAACAACTGAATATCCATATGCAGAAGGATAAAAATAGGCCCCTATCTCTCACTGTATAAAAAATCAGCTAAAAGTAGGTTAAAGACTTCAATCTAAGACCTAAAACTATATAACTACCAAAAAGAAACATGAAGGAAACACTTCAGGACATTGGCCTTAGGAAAGATATCTTGAGTAGGACTTAAAAGCACGGAAACAAAAGTAAAACTAGACAAATGGGATCACATCAAGTTAAAAAGCTTCTGCACAGCACAGGACATAATCAACTTTGTAAAGATATATCCTAAAAAATAAGAGAAAATATTTTCAAACGCTCCACCCAACAAGGGATTAGAATCCAAAATACATAAGAAATTCAAATTAATAGCAAAAAAGAAATAACCCTATTAAAAAAATGAGCAAAAAATCTGAACAGACATTTCTTAAAGGAAGACACACAAATGACCAACAGATATATGAAAAATGCTCAACATAAGTAATGAGGAAAATGCAAATTAAAACCAAAATCAAATCATCTCCCACAGTAAAATGGCTTTTATAAAAAAGAGAAAAAGTAAGAATTGCTGATAAGTGTGTGGAGAGTACACTTCTAGTCTGTGGGTGGGAATGTAAATTAGTACAGTCACTATAGAAAACAGCATGGGGGTTTCTTACAAGACTTAAAATGGAACTATCATATTATCTAGCCATCCCACTGCTAGGTATATATTCACAAGAAAGAAAATCAGTGTATCAAAGAGGTATTTGCACTCTCATTTTTTATTATAGCACTATTCACACTAACCAAGATATGGAATCAATCTAAGTGTCCCCCAATGAATGAAGAAAATGTACATATACACAAAGGAATCTTATTCAGCTATTTAAAATACTAAACTTCTGTCATTTGCAACAACATGGATAGAACTGAAGGTCATGTTAAGTGAAATAAGCTGAGCACAGAAAGACAAGATACTGATGTTCTCATTCATATGTGGGAACAAATAAAGTGGACCTCATAGAGGTAGAGTTGCTCGGTGGTTAGCAGAAGCTGAGAACAGTAGACAGAAGAGGGAGATGAAAAGAGGTTGTTCCATGGGTACAAAAATACAGTAAATAGAAGGAATAATATCAAGTGCTCCACAGCAGAGTAGGATGGTTACAGTTTAAAATAATTTTTGTATAGTTCAAATACCTGGAGAAGAGTTATTTGAACTTCCCAACATAAAAAGGGGATAAATATTTGGGGTAATGATGTACCAATTGCCCTAATTTTATTATTACACTTTACATGAATGTATCAAAATATCACATGTACTTCCAAAATATGTACAGCAATTATGTTGTACAGCAATCACGCTGTATATGTTTTGGAGGTACATGTGATATTACAACAGTTGAAAAAGTCACTGTGACTAACCCCGTCAACAAGGCTGTAATGTCAAAAATGTGAATAATTATTAGGTAAAACTTGTAAAATTTTGGGAAAATATATATATAAATCTTACAAAGAAACAAAGTAACACAATTTAGATATTTGTTCCCACCCAAATCTCATGTTGAAATATAGTCTCCAGTCTTGAGGTTGCACCTGGTCAGAAATGTTTGGATCATAGGGGCAGATCCCTCATCAATGAGTTGAGCCATCCCCTTCTTAATGAGTGAGTTCTTGTTCTGATTTCGTATGATATCTGGTATTTTAAAAGTATGTGGCACCTCCCCTCCTACTTCTTCTCTTGCTTTTTCTTTTGCCATGTGACATGCCTACTCTTTGTTTCACCTTTCACCGTAAGTAAAAGCTTCCTGAGACTTCACCAGAAGCCAAACAGATGCCAGGACTCTGTTTCCTCTACAGCTTGCAGAACTGTGAGTCAATTAAACCTCTTTTCTTTATAAACTGCCCAGTCTCAGGTAGTAACAATTTATACTCTTTATAGCAATACAGGAATGACCTAATACACAAACTGTACTCCGCAACAGATAAACTCAAAGAAAACCATGCTCAGATACATCATAATTTTAATCTTGATAACTAAAGGCAAAGAAGTCTTGGGACCACCCAGAGATGAATGCCACATGACGTAGTGGAAAAAATAGTAATTCAAAGACAGTAAATTTCTCATCAGAAACAACAGACTTTGGAAGATAAGAAAAACTATTATTTAAATGTAGACACACAAAAAAAATTGTCATCACTGCTTTATTCCATATCCTGTAAAAATATTCTTCAGAAAAGAAGGTGAAATGCAGTTATCCTCGGATTAAGGAAAATTAAGACATTTTGGTTCCTGCCCTAAAAAATACAAAAGAAGTGCTTTTGATGGAAACAAAGTGATACTAGAAGGAAATCTGGGACTTTGGGGAAGCTGGCAATACTAGAGAAATTGTAAATATCTGGATAAATAAACTATTTTCTCTTATTAATTTCCTTCAATATATTTTTATTATTAGAAACCAAAAGATAAAGTTGGTGCCAAAGTAACTGCAGTTTTTTCGCATTACTTTCAATGTCAAAAATCTATAAAAATCTGGATAGGTTATATTTAATTTCTAAAGCAACCAGTAAAAGATAACCAAAAACATTTAGTCAAAATCACAATTGGTAAAATAGAATGCTAAAAAAATTTTCTATTAATATAGTATAAAATTGATATAAAATAAATCAGGAAAGGAGGGAGGGAAGTGGAACAAAATGAAAGGAAACAAATAGAAAGCAAATAATAATAGAATACCTAAATAAAACATAACAAATGATCACATTTCAGGTAAATGATCTAATCACATGCAAGTGGGTGTGCATCACATCTGTGGACTCCAGGTATTCAATATTCTATATTATCTAACTAGCCCATATCTAATCTTTACCAATCTGTCATAAATATATTTATTTAGCAGAATTCATCTTACCATTCTACAGAGGAACTTGGCCCAGGGAAGCAAGTGCTCCTATCCTGTCTCTACTTGAAAGTACCTGTCTTTCCTTAGATTTTGGGTTAGTTGGTCCAATAGTCTCAGTTATCAGGATCAGTAAAATTGGAAATTTGCAAGTTATGTAGAATTTCTTGTGTTGTAGTGGTGGATATTTTGTGTGTAGGACTGATGCCCTTCCTAGATTTCCACATCCTAAATGCAAGCCCTATTATTTGAATAAAATATTTGGCAAGCACAGCCCTGGCTCTTACTCTCCAATTTTATGAAGTACCTACCTATTATAATAATTATATTAATCTTAAAATAATTAATTCATGTCTGCAAATTGAGACACTCTCTGAAGGAAAGACACGTTTTAACAAAAGATCTTGATTTCTAGGTTAGGTATTGTAAAGTGGGCTGAGGAAATAATGCTTAGGTGAAAAATGTTTGTATTAAAATTGGTTATGTAATATTGGCTAATGTAATAGGTCTGACTTCACTTTTTATGTTTAATGACTAACATCTTCTATATCTCACCAGTCTCTCTTCCCCTCTGCCCCACAATTGTCAAGCTGAAAAGAAATCCTTTGGCACTGGAAAGGGGATTCAAACGATGCAAGCTCCTTGTCAAAATGCACCAGAACTCTCACCCAAGCCATACCCCTAACCATACTAGAAATCTCTAGCCATTTTTAGACTTACTTGGGAGTTCTGCACTGCTCTCCCCAGAAAAGCATCAATTATGAAAGAAATTAACCTTTTACTACCCTCTGGGTGTGTGTGCGATATCATGTCTGAACATCTGAACCAAATTTTGAGCGTGGGCCCATCCTTGTATTTCAGGGTTGGTTCAACAGCTAATTTGCACATCTATTTAAGCCTGTATAACTGCCAGGAATTTTGGGATATTTGCAAATACGTCATACAGTATTTATGCAAATATTTTTGTTTAGATTTAGACTATAAACAAGAAGAAATAGTTATATAAAGAAACTGAAATAGCTTTTCAAAAGTTCGCTGCTATTTTTGGAAATTTCTGCTCTGATTACTCTGACACTTAAGGTGAACAATTTAATGCTGTGAGAACTTAAGGACATACCATAAATTTGGTGTATCAGACCAAGTATTAGGAGGAAATAGATGGGACATTCAAGATAATATAGGGAGTGTTTAATGGAGGGCATATTAGCAAAGTCATAGGCAAGAGGAAAGAAAAACAAAATAGAGCTCAATACTGGGCAGCAACAGTAAAAGTCAGTATCATTCTTTGACCTGAAGATTGAGGGGAAGGACAGTTAGCAAAAGATTCAGAACAAGAAAGCTTGATGGAGACAGTACGAGGCTGAGAGTTTTGGAGGCGGTACACAGCCAGTTTAAGATGACCATGAAGACAGAAAGCTAAGACAAAGAATATGTGGGTATCACTCCTCTCTCCCACTGACCTTCTGCAGGTGATCCTTCTCTCATGGCCCTTGACAAAATTCAGCTGAAAGCCAGAAAGCAAAGGAACATATTAATCCCATCCATACAGGTCAGCACGGAGCTGGGTGAAAAAGAATAGAAAGGAGATCCGGAGGTCAAAGGAAAGATGGTCAGCACACTGGAGCTTCTGAATGCTCTAAGTAATATCACTAATCTACTTTCAAAATTGTTATTCTTTTCAGTAGAAAGATGTATTCTTTGGTTTTACCATACATAGAAATAACAATATCCTTCATGTCTCTGACAATTTCTGGAAAATTTCCCTAATTAATTCTCAACACATTCAAGTGTATTACATATCTAATGTCCTTAACTGATATTGTATATGTATGTTTTTTGAGGTTAAGTATCTCCTCAATATTTGGTGCAAAAGACAACAGTTCTGAAAGTCATCCCATATCTTCTTAAGATACAATTTTTCCATCAATCTATGGGTAGTTGTGGCTATACTACACTACAAAAGGTACATTGCTTTTAATGTCATCCCACGTCTATAACTAGAGTAATTTCATTACTCTAGTTACATTAATTGTTTCTGGAATTCTTTTATAATACTGAAATATTACTAAGGACACACAATTGAAATAATCTTGAGCACAGTATTTTTGTTTATCACTAGTGGAGTATTTTATATTAAAATATTTTTAAATAAACATGGGCCAGATGAGAAATTTGTATCCATATGTGATAAATAAAACATGATGGATTGTGTTAATTACTTTTTCTCAAAAAAAAGAATTCATTTTTACTATGTACTCTCATGAATATTTTCAGGAGTAAGATAGGGCAACATTAGATTTACATAACTTTCTGGTCTTTATAACCTTATTCAGACTCTCTACAGTAGTGTAATCAGTGTCTAATACTCTGATATTATCTTTTGCATAATAGTGTGTCCTGGCAAAGGTAGGTTCTGGCTGTTAGAAAAGAAATCTTTTATCTTGTCTCATCCATCTCAATGAGACTGTGCTACAGTGCAAAATAGGTATTAAACAATAGACCACAGAAAGATTACTGTGTTCATTTTCTTAAGAAATCTTAAAAATTATAATTTTTCATTGGTATAAAACCTAAAAACATATTTTTTTGAAAAGAACACATATGAAGTTATATGTTTTTGAAAAGGAAACATGAAGTTTGGAAAAAGTTTTATTTCCTTTCCCCAAATCTAGTTTTTATCATAGCTACTATTATAGCTAGACATTAGGTTGTAATATTAATAAAAATACCAGCGTTAAAAAAGATGATGATTGAAAATTAAAATTCTATGAGAATAAATACCTAATTTCATGGAATTTGCAATCTAAAAGTAAATAAAGGTATTTGGAAGATTGTTTCTGAGCAGTGGCAGAGTAATCACAAAATACAACATCACTTAAAAAATGACAGCATGTGTTTTAGTAGAGTCACTGCTTTCCTATTGTATACTTTATTTTTTTTTACTAAAAGCTAAATTTAAGTAAAATATTTATTACTTATTAATGTGGGGTTTGGCCACTAAATATAAAACCTCTGACGGTGGTCAAGAAACCTATGCTTAGTTAGCCATTCACCAGAATAAAAAAAGTAAAGCGTTCTGAAAACTTGTACATGATTTAAATCTCTAGAAAATAAAGTTGGCATCATTTGTACAAAAGTTGAGTGTAACAAGTTTATAAAGTGCATAATGTTAAAAATGGTAATATAAATAACTGTATTCAACTTTTTAAATTAAACAATAACAACACAATAAATTGAAAATAGTTCAGGTATCAAAAGGCATAATGGAAAGGGGGTATAAAAAAAGACTATGGGTTTGTCATAGACAGCTCTTATTACTTTGTAGTATGTTCCTGCAATACATTGGTGAAGGTTTTATCAGGAAGGAGTAGTGGATTTTCTCACTTTTTCTGCTTCCATTGAGATGATCACATAGTTTTGTTTTTAATTATGTGTATGTAGTGAATCACAATTATTGTTTGCATATGTTGAACCAACCTTGCATCCCAGGAATAAGGCCCACTTGATTACAATGAATTAACTTTTTGATGTGCAGCTAGATTGAGTTTGATAGTATGTTTTTCAGGATTTTTGTGTCTATGTTCATCAGGGATATTGGTTTGTGGTTTTCTTTTTTCATTGTGTCTTTGCCTGACTTCAATATCTGGATGATACTGGTTTCACAGAATAAGGTAGGGAGAAATCCCTCTTTCTTGACTTTTTTGGAATAGTTTCAGTGGGAAACTATTGTATATCTGGTAGAACTCAGCTGTTAACCCATCAGGTCCAGCGCTTTTTTTGGTTGGTAGGGTTTTCATTGCTAATTCAATTCTGGAATTCATTACTGAGTTTCATTTTCTTTCTTACATCATACCAAACAGGCAAAAGCAAGAAGCATTCTTCTTAAGAACTGGAATAAGACGAGAATTTCCACTCTGACGACTCCTATTCAACATAGTTCTAGAAGTCTTAGCCAGAGCAATTTGGCAATAGAGAGAAGTAAGAGTCATTCAAACAGGAAAAGTGAAAGTCAAATTATCACTCTTCACTGACAATATGATTATTTATCTAGAAAACCCTAAAACCCCACCAAAAAGCTCCTGGAACTGATAAATAACTTCACTAAAGTTTCAGTATACAAATTCAATGTACAAAAAATCAGTATAGTTTCCATATAACAATAACATTCAAGCTGGGAGACAAATTAAGACTGCAATCCCATTTACACTAGCTCCAAATAAATGTAAACACCTAAAAATACATCTAACCAAGAAGATGAAATATCTCTACATGAAAAACTTGTAGAGTAAAATACTTCTGAAAGAAACAATAGATAACATAAACAGAAAAGCATTCCATGCTCATGGATCGGAAGAATCAGTATCATTAAAATGACTATACCGCTCAAAGCAATCTATGGATTCAGTGATATTCCTATCAAACTACAAACATAATTTTTCTCAGAATTAGAAAAAACTATTCTAAAATTCAAATAGAACCAGAAAAGAGTCCAAATAGCTAAAGCAATCCTAAGCAAAAAGAGCAAAACTGGAGGTATCACATTACCCAACTTCAAACTATACTACAAGGCTACAAACTATACTACCAGTAACCAAAACATTATGGTACTGGCACAAAAACTGATATATAGACCAATGGAACAGAATAGAAAACCCAGGAATAAAGTCCTGCATCTACAACCAACTGGTCTTCAACAAAGTTGACAAAAATAAGCAAGAGGGAAAGGACTCCCTATTTAAATGGTGCTAGTAAAACTGGCTAACCATATGCATAAGAATGAAACTGGGACCCTGCCTTTCACCATATACAAAAATTAACTCAAAATGGATTAAAGACTTAAATTTAAACCTCAACCTATAAAAATCCTAGAACAAAACCTAGGAAATACTCTTTTGAACAATGACCCAGGCAAAGACTTTATGACTAAGTTCTCAGAAACAATTTCAACAAAAACAAAAATTGACAAGTTGAACCTAATTAGACTAAAAAGCTTACACACAGCAAAAGAAACTATCAACAGAGTAAATAGAGAGCCAGCAGAATAGGAGAAAATATTTTCAAACTATGCATCTGAGAAAGAATAACCAGAATATATAAGGATCTTATATCAACAAGAAAAAAAAAAACATTTAAAAGTTGGCAAAAGATATGAACAGACATTAAAAAAAAAAAGACATAAAAGCAGCCAACAAACATATGAAAAAATGCTTAATATCATTAATCATCAGAGAAGTGCAAATGACAACCACAATGAGATACCATCTCACATCAGTCAGAATGGCAATTATTAAAAAGTCAAAAAGCAATATATGTTGGCAAGAATGTGAAGAAAAGGGAACGCTTATACACTATTAGTGGGATGTAAATTAGTTCATCATCTGTGAAAAGAGTTTGGTGATTTCTCAAAGAACTAAACACAGAACTAATATTCAGCTTGGCAATTCGATTACTGGGTATATACCCAAAGGAAAATAAACCATTGTATCATAAAGACACATGCACACATACATTCACAGCAGCAGCATTCATAATAGCAAAGACATGTAGTCAACCTAGGTGTCCCTCAACAGTGGACTGAAGAAATGTGGTAAATAAACAACATGGAATAATTCACAGCCATAAA
>CAUYLG010075423.1:0-25368 GCA_963573385.1 Cacajao melanocephalus | reverse complement strand
CCGTTCTGGGCATGGGGTTTTATAGGGGGTGAGGGCAATAGATTGGTCAGTGGGGAAACAAAGCATGGGCAACTGCATTGGTCATAGAGAGACTGGACCTGGACTTAGCGAGCTGCCATTGGTGGCTCTCGGCGGGATTCTTGAATTTGGGGGCTGAGAGCATGATTTAGTGCTGAGGGTGGGGCTAGGGGTGGAATGCAGGAGTGGGTGTGGGGAGCCGCATGGAGAAGGCAGGCGCTGAGTAGGATGTCCGGGCTCCTGATAACAGACCCAAATTCTGCTTTAGCATTTAACCAATCCCCCCAAACTCACCGCTGCTTCTCCCTCATGTCTTAATTTCAGAGTTTATTGAGCACTGGTGTAGATATTCAGTTTGCAGTGACAGAGAAGACACAAGCTCCCCTTCATTACAAAGATTCCATTTCCATGTGACTGTACTTAACTACCATCAGCCCTCCATATCCATGGGTTCTGCATCTGAGAATTCAAGCAACCTCCCTTGGATCAAAAATACTTGAAAAGAAAATGGATGGTTGCATCTGTACTGAATTTGTCCAGACTATTTTACCTGTCATTATTCCCTAAATTATACAGTATCACAGCTATTTACATTAGCACTTACATTGCATTAGATATTATAAGTAGTCTAGAGGTGATTTAAAGGATATGGGAGAATGTGCTTACATTATATGCAAGTACCACACATTTTATATCAAGGAATTGAGCATCTGCGGATTTTGGTATCTGTAGGGGTGTCCTGGAACCAATCTTCCATGGATTCCAAGGGACGATTGTACTCACATATATTAAAAGTGTCCCTCTGAATTAGACAGGGATCTGTCACTAATATTTTAGAACGGGCCACTCCAATCAGCCTTTAGTGAGTGGAGCATCTCCGCCTGAAAACATCTACATCTAAACCTTTCATAAGGAAAGGAACTTCTGATATACCAGAGAGTATATGGAGAAACTTTTAAATAGATAGACTAATTGATTGGTTGAGAGATGATTGATAGATAGAAAACAGATCTGGTTTTTAGTTTATTCACAGAGTGGCACAAGCATCATCTCATTCAAATATTGGCTCTGGGGAAGCATTTATGCCTGTGAGGATTCCTGCCCTCAAAAATTTAACTGTGTAATTTAGATATACACAAAAAAATGGTGATACAAATATTTAAGTGCTGCATGAGCTTACAGTATTCCTGACCCTCACCATTCAGTAATTGGAGATTACACTAGACCCACTTATTAATCCACACATCCATTAATTCATTATTCAATTATTCTTTATTGAGCATCTACCATGTGTCACTTTCCCTTTGAGAACTGGGAATGTATCGTACATTTTTATATTACCCACCATGCTAAGCACATAGGAAGACTCAGAAAACACGTATTATTAGACACTGAGAATGCTATTTTTTGGTGCCTTTGGTCATAAAATGATAGGAGCCAGAAATGCAATTTTTAGCTTTGCCCCCCCACCCCCAAATGCTGTCGACATTGGGAAGCTTTTCAATCCCTCAAAATCACTTAGGAAGATAAATGAGTAAACTTTGCTGTAGTGATTTACTCTTCAGAATTCAACATGACTTATGCCCTGTTTTGTTTATTACTCAAATAAGCAAATCAGAATGGATTGTGTGATTATTCTGAAATATAGTTAAGTCCAGATCACTTTATTCTTCCTTCATCATTTTTTTTAACTAATCCATCTCTATCCAGGAGATGATTCATCACAGAGCCTGCCAGGGATTCTTTAAAATAAAGGAATAAATAAGAATAAAGAAAGAAAAATGAAGGAGGGCCACTAGCAGCCCCAAAATAAATTGCTGTACACCTTCACATGTCCCTCCCTCTCCTTGTCGTCCTCTCTCTCACACACACGCCTCTGAGAATTCCAGAAGACTCCAGGACATGCTGGAAAGTCATTTGATGAGGGGAATTTGCACTTAAGCCGAGAGTGCTGCCGTGGCCTCCATGTGCGAGGTGGGGCTGAGGACCTCTCCTGCGGCAAGCTGGCTCTGCGCAGAAGCCCCGGGGGTAGACAGGCAGCAGGCCAGGGTCAGCTCCCCTGGGGTTTGCCTCTGCTTTGCTCTCTAAGGGTCTCCACTTTGTCCCTTCAGGCAGTAGGAGCTGTTTCCGCCTTTGACTAAATCTTCACCAGATGCTGGTCAGCTACCTGGCCCTGAGCAAGTCGCTTTGGGCCTTGGTGGAACAGGGAAATGAAAGGACATTGGCTTCCTGGGCCTGCAGTGAGACATTGCCACCAACTGCGAGGCGTAAAACAACAGGAATTGCCCCTCCCAGTTCTGGAGGCCAGAGATGCCGGAACTGTGGTTGCAATGACAGCTACAGAGGAGGGTGTGGAGGAGAGGAGCGGGGCTGCAGTCACGCTCAGGACACTGGCTTTTAAAGGGTGATCAGAGAAGATCCCACAGGAGACAAGGCCCAGAGAGGGAGGCGGGAGGAGAGCTGGGAGAAGGGGCAGTCCTGAAAACCAACACAGAGAAGCTGTAGCCGCACCCACCGTGCAAAGGGAGAGACCACCCAGGTCCAGGACGGGGAGGCCACGGGCTTTACTGCCTCGATGGACACAGAAGATCTTAAGAGAAGCAATATCAGCTTCAAAATGGATGGAAGCCATATTGCGGTGGGTTAGGAATGGGGAGAAGGTCAGAAAGTGGTCCTCGGTTTGTTCCAGTCACTGGGTTGGACCCAGACCAGTAGGGGTTGGACTGATGATGGGTTAGAGGCAGCGTGGGAGGAGGTGCTCCTGGGTGGGTGGAGAGGCTGCGAGGGAAGAAGTCCTGTTTGTCTGCATTTTCTTAGGGAGAACAGCTTTAGGGAAAGGAGTACAAGGAAAGAGACTTCCGGCGCAAATTCCCAGAGGCTGAAGCAGCATAAAAATCTCTCTTCCATGGAAAAACTTAGAGGAGCCAAAAGCGAACATTCTTCAGTGAAAGACATCGAACTGAAAGGCTTCACTTTGTATGATTCCAACTATGGGACATTCAGGAAAAGGCAGACTTCTGGGGACCTTAAGCAGATCTGTGCTTGCCAGGGTTTGGTGTGGTGGGAAGGATGAATCGGCAGAGCACCCAGAGGTTTAGGGGCCTAAAATGTAATGGCAGGTCAAAGACAGATGGATTCGTCCCAACCCATAGAACACACAGGCAAAGGATGAACGCTAATGTCAACTATGGGACTTCGTTAATAATGTTTCAATATTGGTTTACCAATTGTACCAAATGCACCACACTAATGCAAGATGTTTGTAATCTGGAAAACTGAGGGCAGGGGAAGAAGAAGGATATGGGAACTCTCTGTAGTTCCGTTCAGATTTTTTCTAAACATGAAACTGCTCTTAAAAAAATAAGCTTATTAATTAAAAAATAGTAATAAATAATAGAAGTTTACCATGAAGGTAAATGGAAAGGAAAGGATTTGATTGTTCCAGACTGGAACAGAAAAGGAGGTACAGGAGGAAGCGCTGGTGGAGACCGGGAAGGGAATGCCTGGTCCTTGTGGACCGAGAGGAGGGAGGAGCAGCAGGTACCTCTGTGTGTCCCAGAGGAAGCTCCTCTTTCTGCAGGGAAGCAGGGACTCTGGGGCAAGCTGGAGCCTCCCAGAGGCAAAGGCTCAGAGTGAGGCTGATGGAGAGGGGAGCCCTGTAGGCAAAAGGGAGAGGGAGCGGGTGTGGGAGGGAGAGCCTTCAGTGCACCTTCTGTCTGTACCACACCTCTTCGTTCCTTTAGAGAAAGAGGACAGTAGGTCAAGAGGGATGTGAGGAAAGCAGGAACAACTGAAATCAGCATTGAGGACAGACGTGTCTCGCACCTCTGGGTGATTGTGATGATGGGAGTCTTTAGAGGCCAGCTGAGGTAGAGACATTGCATCTGGCTTCATGTGGTTCTGTGGTCGTTCTCAAAGGCCAAGGTGTTGATGTGGAGGAGGTAGATTCAGCCAGCATAAAACCAGGTTGGGCATTTGCTAGGCTGGGCAGAGAGGGAGTTGTGTGACGGAAGCCATTCAGTAGGGGCTTGGAGCAGAGGATGAATGACTGCCGAGTGGCTCATCAAAAAGAGAATCCCCACAATGGAGAAGTTGGAAAAATCGCTCTCAAATCCTCTTTTCACTTAAAAGGAAAAGAATCTGATACTCTGCAAGAAATCACATTCCAGTGCAAAAATATAGGTTTATTTCACAGAAACAGATGTGGAGAATGTGATTGAGGATTGAGAACCTAAACCCAGTCTCCCACCTGACACAGAGATTGAGCTCATTTGTTTTGCTGCAGAGTTCCACAGAGTGAACTTGTCCTTATATCCGACATTACGGGGCCTTTAAAAGAAATTACATATAGATAGTGGTTGTAATAACATTTTATCAGTATTCAACCATTAATCCTTTCTAGGTAAGTGAAGGGTTAAAGACACACACATATACATCTGCACATTTACATATATATGTTGTGTGTATTATATTACGTGGTCAAATTATTTACCAGTTTATCAATGAATAAACCCGCATTTATGGCATATCTGCTAGGAAGCTCTGTGCTACCTGTTTTCACATACAGTAGATTATTGCCCCCATGAGGCAAGCCTGATTATTCTCATTTTGTACACAGGAAACAAACTTGGGTCCAGTTACTCTGTTGCCCCAAGCCATTTGCTTCTAGTGACAGAGTTCAGAATTAAATTTACAGCTTCTTGGAATTCTCTCCACCACTTCACAGCTTCCTCCCCATAAGGGACGTCCTGGTGTTTTTGAAGACAGATTGCCACAACTCACTTGTGGCATCTTGGAGTCATTTGTTTGACTTATACAGACTGAGAAGGATTCAGAGGTTGAGAGATTCACTAGCTAGAAAAAAGAAAATAATTACCTCTTTGGAGTATGCTAGAGTTTATAAATTAATAGCTGTTGTGTCTCTTGATTTTCATGACCACTCTATAGAAGGAGGGTAGCTATTATCCCCATAGAAGAAAATAAGACCCAAAGAGTTGCTGAAGGCCGTGTGATTCATACGTCATAAGGTTGGAACTAGGATGCAACCTTTTGATTCCTAGTGTGGCTATGGAAACTCCTGTAACGTGTTGGTGGTGAGGAAGGGAAATACATCTTAGCTTTAGGGAAGAAGGAAAGGACTCCTTGTGCACAGGTGAGCACAGGTAATAAAATTGGAATTAAAATCAGAACTCCAGTTAGTGTTTATGGGAATTTACACTTGTCAGGTCAAAGAAAAGTTAATCCCCTGCTGTTTCTAAATATCTTAGATACCTATTGGAAATCACAATGTAACAAACTGAATTTCAATATTAAGTAAGGCAGTAGAGTATTTCTTTTTGACCTCCTACTCTGTCCTCTGTGCTTAGAAAATTCCAAATAAACACAGGTGAAGTGAATTTGTTAGATACTATATACTTAGGATCTTTTTTGCTAAAGATCCTTTTGCAAATTTAGACACCAAATTTGCAAAATAATCTTTGCTGAGAGCCACCACTAGAACCCACCTTTATTTACTAATTTATTTGTTTGTTCGTAGGCACATACTGCGGACCTGTGCTGTGCTAGATATGGAAGTCATTTCTTTTTCAGTTTTAAAAATCAAGATCACAGTATATTGGGAGGGAAATTATCTGACTTTTCATTCCTATTTAGGATAATTTTTATAGCCAATGAGATACAAGCTATGAAATTCTTTTTAAAAACTTTTTAGTTTGAATAATTGTAGATATAGAAAAGTTGGAAAAAAAAAGTACAAAAAAATCTCTTGTATTTCTCATGCCACGTCTCCTAGTGATAGGATATTTTATAACTTTAGTATGATGATCAAGAATAGGAAATTAACATGGGTGCCATATTGTTAACTCATCTGCAGGCCTTATTTGAATTCTACCAGTTTTCCTACCAATGTCCTTTCTCTGTCCCAGGACCCCACGCTGCCTTCAGATGTTCTTTTTCCTTAGCCTGCTCTAGTCTATCACATTTCTTCAGTTTCTCCTTGTCTTTTATGACCTTGTACTTTTGAAGAAGACTGTTTGGTTATGTTGTAGTGCCCCTCAGTTTGAGTTTTTCCAGTTTTCTCATGATTGGAGTAAGGTTCTGCATTTTGGGCATTAAAAAAGTCACATAAATGATTATTTGTCCTTTCCAGTGTGTTATATCCAGAGGGCTCTGGTGATGTCGGCCTCGGTCACTTGCTTAAGTGGCTTATCTGCCAGGTTTCCACCGCGAAGTTGATTATTTGATTTATTTAATTATTTATGTTCGTAAAGACTTAACGGGTATTTATTTTATTCTATGGGTTAATCCAACCCTATCATTAATTTTTTTGTTGTTGTTGATCAAATTGTTCTATTGTGAGTCATTAGGAATTCCTTTAAGTTAGCTTGCATGTTCTCTCAACAAACCCTCATCTTTTTTTGAGTTTTTCGTTACTTACTGATTCCATAAAATATTCCTGATTCATTCTGTATTTTCCCTGCCCCAGCCCAGATACGATTGCCCCTCCTAGAAGCCCCATTTTCTGTAATTGGGTGATGGTATTTAGACACCAAGATCTAGATGCTAACTGTGTTCATTGCTACTGGGGTGTCATTGTTTCTAGGCCTTCTCAGTGGACAGACCCAGGACATATGTATATGTATGCTAACCCATGGACACATACATTTCTATATTTTGGCTCTATCTATGTATATACAGATTGAGAACCATGAGTTTATACAGATACCTCTGGTTTCAAACTTCACCATTTATTCTAGTGTTCCCCTTTTCCTTATAACATCTTTCTCCAATAGAGAAAAACCTGGCTCTTATTATTTCCAATATATTTGCATATTTTTCCAATTCTAGTATGCACACAGTTTCAGAATTAATCATTCAAACCCTTGGGAGAAGTACATTTACTCACTGAACTATAGCATTTATTTATATTTTTTTTTAATTTTTTTTTTTAATTTTTAGCTTTAGCAAATCCAGTCAAAATACTGTTTCCCAAAGTTACTTATGGTTAGTTATTTCCCTCTCCACCCCACTTCAATGTAACGGGGTTTTGTGTTTCACCTGTAATGGCGTTTGGTTCTTTTGTTAGTGTTCTTATTCCATTCTGGGTTCCCCAACATCCTGGTTGCTTCTGCCTACTGTGGTCTAAGAGTTGAGGTGATACAAAAAGGTATACTCAGAGAAGTGCCCCTTTTTCCTCCTCTCAGCAGCCCCATCTTTCCAGCCCTTTTCCACTCACACCCTATAGGTAACCAATCTGGATCCTGGTTTCAGTTTCTTATATTTCTTTTTTCACAAAAGACTTGATTTCTATATATTCTCATATCCCTTTCTTCTATGATATATAACTATATCATACTATATACATACATATATACACATACTATAATACATACTTTTTGGCTTTGTTAACTCTGACATGGAAATCACTCCGTATCTGTTTATAGAGTTCTTCATTCTTTTTTACAGCTGCACCATACTTCATTGTATGAGTGGGTCATAGTTTTTTGGGTTTTTATAAATTGACAAATGATAATTATATATATTTGAGGGGTACAAAATGATATTTTGTTATATGTATACATTATGAAATGATTAAATCAAGCTAATTAACATCTCCATCACGTCATATACTTATCTTTTTTCATTGTGGTATAACAATTAACATCTATTCTCTTAGCAGTTTTGAAGCATGTATTACATTCTTATTAACTATAATCACCATACTCTGCAACAGATCTCAAAAATTTATTCCTCCTGTCTAACTGAAACTGTGTATCTTTTTTCAACATCCCCCAACCCCTCCCACTCCCAGCCTCCGGTAGCCACTACTACTCTACTCTCTGCTCAGTACTCTTCAGACTTAAGAAAGAAGGATGTACCATCATTTACTCAACCACATATCGTTTCCAATATTTGCAACTGCAAATAAAGCTGCAATAACTAACTATAAACGTGTGCACATGTATTTGTGTATTGTTGGAGATGAATCCCCTAGGAGACGTTCCAGAAGTGGAATTGTTGGGCTAAAAGTTAAGTATTTTATTAGATATTGTCAAATGTCCCTCTGAAATGATTGCACCAGTTCGTTTCCCCACATGAAGGTGCCTGTTTCTCTACGGCCTCTCCAGCACCATGTGTCATACTTTTTTCTGCTTTTTCCAAGTCTCATAGGTGAGAAATGATATCTCAGTTAGTTTTAATTCCTACTTCTTTAATTTAATGTGTATTTGAGTACTTTGTCATATGTTTGAGGGCCATTTTTATGTCTTTTTGTGAATTGTCTGTTCATGTCTTTTTCTCATGTTTTTATGTTTTTTTATAACCTCAATTTTTGAAGTTTTTTGTATGTTAGGGATATTAGCCATTTGTCCACGGTATGTGTTGGAAATATTTTTCTCCTGGTTTGTAAGATGTCTTTTGTTTATGATACATCTGTCATGCAACAGTTTTATATTTTTATATAGTCCAGCTTACTAATCTTACTTTCTGGCTTCTGAATTTTGAGTCATCAAAGTTTTTCTCTACATAGGGTTCCAGAGGAATTAACCCATGTTTATGAGAATACTTGGAAGCATTAAAACTACAAATATTGTCTGGGTGCAGTGGCTCACGCCTATAATTCCAGCACTTTGGGAGGCCGAGGAAAGGGGATTGCCAGAAGTCAGGAGTCCGAGACCAGCCTGGCTAACATGGTGAAACCCTGTCTCTACTAAAAATGCAAAAATTAGCCAGGCATGGTGGCAGGTACCTGTAGTCCCACCTACTCAAGAGGCTGAGTCAGGAGAATTACTTGAACCTGGGAGGCAGAGGTTGCAGTGAGCCAAGACCATGCCAACGCACTCTAGCCTGGGTGACAGAGTAAGACTCAGTCTCAAAAAAAAAAAAAAAAAATCAAACAAACAGAAAAAGCCATACAAATGTTAAAAACTCATCTAGTAACAGAACCTGCAATATTAGGACTTGCTTGTGTCTTCTGATCACCGGGATCTGCCTTCCCAGATGGTTTCTAAGCAGCAATGTCTTCTCTGAATTGACATCGTTGCTCTACCCTCAGGCTTCCTGGGCTTCTCCAAATCCAGACACTTCATCTAAAACTACCTGGGGACTTCTGGACTCTGTCACTTCTCCACCTGTCTTTACTCTAAATGTGTTCCTTGTTTTTCCTGGTGGTTTTATTCAGCAGTTGCTTTTGTGTTTTCTACTGATTCCAACCCACCACGTCCTTAGCCCCTTCACCTTTCTTCCCTTCCTGCCTCATCTCCTTTGTTCACGCAACCTCTGAAATGCAGCGTCCTCCCTTTACAAAGGCTGCTCAGCCATTTCTCTCTACAGATGAGTGGGTGCATTCCCAGTTGTGTCTTCAGAATAAGAAATATTATAGCTAAGTGATAGGGCGCTCACCTGACAGAGCCCAGCAGACTCAGCAGAACGCAGATATCATTCTTCACGTGGAGGAGTGTCATCCAAAAGAAACACAAAAATGAATCTTTTCTATTTGTTGGAGACAGCAGTAGCTACAACATATACTGAAATATTTAATACTTATAAAGTGTAAGCTCTTTTCATCTTTCCCACCATGACCTTTATTCATTATAACATTATAACGTTTAAGTACTTAGGTTTTTGTTGTGGTAGTATTGCTATTTAATCAATACATTAAGGATAAACAATATAAGTGAGGTTCAAAAGGAAAAAAAAGTCAATTTATCTCCTTCCTCCCTCTCTCTCTCTACTGGTATCTACCAATACAAACCAACATGAAACTTGATGCCACCGGTTTTGTAAGGTTATAGTGACCTGCCTTATACCTAAAAAAGGTTAACTTCTAGGAGAACCACAGATGGAGATACAAATTGTGGGGATAGATCACTGCCTGGCTCTGTGTTTTAATTTTTAACTTTGACTGTTCTGGAGATTTAAAAAGTTGATCCAGTAACCTCTCTTAATATTTACTATTTGGGTTAAGCAGTGATGGGCCTATTTCAGCTTCATATAAATTATATACATCTGAAGAAATCTAATAAAGACTAAATGACATAATACTACTTAGTAACACAAGAGACAAGCTCTTGAAATGGATACCATGGAAGGAGAAAGGAGTGAAGTTATCGGGAGGGGATAAAATTGCAGCAACTTAAATTCTTGATTCCCAACATTTTGCTTTGTTTTTGTTTCTTTCTTTGTTCAATTTTCAGAGATCCTCAAAGTCTGGACCCACCAGAAGTCAGCAATGCAAAGCTTCAGTATGCAGGATGGGGCCCTAAAGGCCAGCAGCTGGTAAGCCAATGAAGCTTGGTAACCATATTTGGGTTTGGAGGAAGTTTGTATTTTTAGGCTGAATGGAGCTTACTGTGTACTTGGCCTGTATATGGTGGTGTGTGTGTGTGTGTAAATTAAATTCTGGACAAGTACATCAGGATATCTGAATATGTAAAAGGGCCATTTCTTTTTATATAGCAGATTCCCCTAAAATTGGAACAGCGTGCACTTGGTTCCTACATCTGACATGGTTAGAGTGGTGCCTAATGGTAGCTATGTCTATGGAATCTAGATGAATCATGAGCTCTAAGAGATCAACTTCATTAAAAGGACTGCAAATGAGAATGATCAGAATGGTGGTGTCCTCAAAAGATGCTCTGGGAAGTCAGACTTCTTTCCGTGGAGGTTTTTGTTTGTTTGTTTGTTCATCTGTCTGTCTGTTTTGAGATGGAGTTTCACTCTTGTTGCCCAGGCTTGAGTGCAATGGCATGATCTCAGCTCACTGCAACCTCCGCCTCCCGTGTTCAAGGGATTCTTCTGCTTCAGCCTCTTGAGTAGCTGGGATTACAGGTGCACACCACCACACCCAGCTAATTTTTTGTGTTTTTAGTAGAGATGGGGTTTCACCATGTTGGCCAGGCTGGTCTTGAACTCCTGACCTCAGCTGATCCACCCCCTCAGCCTCCCAAAGTGCTGGGATTTCAGGTATGAGCCACTGTACCTGGCCTCTGTAGAGGGTTTTTAAAGCAAGCAGATTTGCTGGCCCTTATGGAGCCAGGCCAGTCTTGTCAATACGCAAAATCCCCGGTGGCCGTGGTAGCCCTCTCACTTTCCATTAGCTATCTTCACAGATTCCTTCTCAAATTGGCAAACCTGAGGGATTTCTGTGAATGGGAAGGATGGTGTGGGGAAAAAACCCCTGAACACTGCTTCTAAGATGAGGGCTCCCATCCTGGTTCTCACTGTGGAGCTGGCCTTGGTTGGTGCCTCCAGCTGTCAGGCTGCAGGTAGCAGCCCAGCCATGTACTGGAAGATTTGGATAATAGAATCCCTCAGGTTTGTTCCAACTCTAGCCTTGCATTTGACTAAAACCTGATGCTATTTTTCAGTTCTATGTAGCATTTTTTAAGAGATTGTGTTGCCACATGCAGAAAGTCCTTGGGTTTGAAGGTCAGATGACATGGTTGCCGTTTTCAAGTTACCATTTTCTTCTGCTTCTAACTTTAAGCTGATTACCTAAGCCTGCATTTTTAAAGCTCTCTTTTCCTCAGATAGCACAAAAAATGATCATATCTAAAAGCTCACATAGAATTATATTGGATAGGCTGTCATCTGTCTTATAAATGAAAATAGTCTTATTTCTCCCCACAGTACAATCGTATTTTCTTTGTTGTGTATTAATTCCACTACCTTGAATTGGTTTGTAGAAACAAGAGTATAGAGGCTATGAAACTATTAATATTTTAGCTATTATTAACATGTCTCTAATGCTAAAGCTGATTACAGAGATTCTGAAAAGCATATGTAACTGATCAGAATCACAGGGTGTTGGGAGGAAGTGAGGAAGTTGAGGGCTGACTTTGACCGAGGAACACCAATCCGTCAGTTGAGTCACAACAAAGAGATAAAATTTGTCTTTTCTCCAAGGCATTAACTCTTATACTGGGAAAAATGCAATTTGATAGGAGATTGTAGAAGACCTAATGGGTTTTCAGGACTGCTGTGTAACTAAATCTCTAACAATTGACCTTAAAACCCTCTGAAAGTTTGTGATTGAAGAGATTTCCAATATCTATCAAATCATCTGTGAAAGTGGCCATTACACATCCATAGAGAGCTCTCGCTGCCTTCTGCAGACACGTTACAGCTTGGTACCCACAGCTCTGCACCTGGCTCATCACATCACTGTGGACAAAGGGTGGAAATATGTAACCTTACTGAGTGATCATTGTCAAGTCTTTTTATAGTCATCAGGAAAAGAACATCATAACGTGACCACTCACCAATGTCTCTTTCCACCATACCTGCTGCCTCGTTCCTTATCACCCAGTGGTTGTAACTCAGTGTATGGACTGCTGCCTTACCGTCTGCACATGCAAATAAGCTGGGTCTGTAGTAGTAGGGTTAGTATTTGTCATCCTGCCTCTGAGAACAGCTTGCAACATAAAGGAAATTTAACCCACAACTGTAAAAGGAGTTGCTGTGCATGCATGTGTGTGTGTATGTGTGTGCATGCACATACTTTAGAATTAAGTCTAGAATTGTCCTCTTGAACAACTGACTTTCACTCATGTCACGCTCCCTTGGAGATAAGGAGAGGATAAGTGATTATAGAAGTTATCATGTTTAACCTACTAAAAAATAAGTAGCAACAAAACAGTAAATGACAACTTCTCAAAGAAGGCTTTCTGACACTTCCCCCAACACACACACACACAAACACACAAACACACACATGCATGTGCATGCACATGTACGTGCACACACACACACACGTAGCCATCCTGGGGCTCCAGGTCTCACTGTGAAATCTCCCAGCACACACAATCTCTTATTACCTGTAGACATGTCTCTGTCCTTGGTAAGGTAGTGATTTTGTGTGGCTCTGTGTCCCCACCCAAATCCCACCTTGAATTATAATAATCCCCATGTGTCAAGGGTTGGACCAGGTGGAGATAATTGAATCATGGGGACAGTTTCCCCCATACTGTTCTAGTGATCGTAAGTTCTTACAAGATCTGATGCTTTCATAAGGGGTTTCCCCCTTCGCTCGACACTCATTCTGTCCCCTGCTGCCCCGTGAAGAGATGCCTTCTGCCATGATTGTAAGTCTCCTGAGACCTCCCCAGCAATGTGGAACCGTGAGTCAATTAAACCTCTTTCTTGTATAAATTACTGAGTCTCAAGTATTTCTTCATAGCAGCATGAGAACAGACTAACACAGGTAGCCTGAGTCCCCACAGTTTCATCTTTGTATTCTAACACACCCAGCACAATGCCTGGTGCCCAGTACACGTGTGTTGAGGTAAAAGATGAAAGCATAAACATATCGATTCATTAATTAGTTAATGTCTTTTTGGGGTTTCAAACCACTTCAGCAAGAAGAATTAGAGGATGGCAAATAGCCAGCATCTATGAATATGTTTTAGGACAGTACTAGAGGTGATGGGAATTTGACTTCCTTTCTGCTTCAAAGAAATGAATGTTTAGGTAAGTAATAATTGTTAATCCTTGAGTTTAGTGCCAAAGGTGCTAATATGTTTGTGGAACTTTTGAGTTTTTAAATCCGTTTGACCTTTCAGAGTTTGATGATACACGCGAATACTGAGTGTAAGAGGCAGTATCACTCATTGTTGAGTGTGTGTCCTGTGTGCTGGAGCAGGGGCCACCTTCTTCTGCAGAAGGCCAGCTAGCACATGTTTCAGTCTTCGCAGACAGATGGTTTCCAGCACAATGGCTCATCTCCCTTACCGTAGCATAGACGAGATGGGCATGGCTGTGTTCCAGTCAACCTATCTGTCCTAGCACAGGTGGTTTGGCCTGTGGGTTATCGTTTGCTGACCCCTGTTTTAGGGGATCGTTTGCTCTTTTGGTTGTCCCCATGGGGACAGCCTGACCCCAGAGCCACCACTTCATGACAGGTACTCACCACACCTGCTCCATCTGCATAGAAAATTCACAACTCAAGAGCAGGCCTTGTAAGCTCTAACCTATTAAGTGATGGCAAGCAATACACCCCTCATTGC
Source organism: Cacajao melanocephalus (assembly GCA_963573385.1). Lineage (NCBI taxonomy): Eukaryota > Metazoa > Chordata > Mammalia > Primates > Pitheciidae > Cacajao > Cacajao melanocephalus. Next base: position 11,347 of record CAUYLG010075423.1, on the reverse strand, counting down.
CATTTTATTTTAAAAAGTAAATATTGCTCCCTAAAGTCAACCTACTCTAATTATAATGAGTCAGATTAAAGTGAGTAATTCTCCTTGGGGAGCAGAGAACACAGCTGCAGTTGAAGTTCGCAAAGAGCTTTGGGAACATTTAGCCTCCTGTGCTGAGTGATTTCAGTACTGCCTGTGGGTCCGGAGCCCCCACAGGAGACAACCCAGGGCACCAGGGGTGGGTGAGGACATCTTCTCCCAGTGCCTCGATATGGTCACCAATAAGTGGCTCTTACCTTTTAGCGTAAGTTTCGTGAGACCTACAGAGCATTTCGCCTGTAGTAATGACTGCAGGGGTAGTGGCCCATGTGTTGTTAGCGGAGTGGGCTGGGGGAGGCCCCCAGGCTGCCAGAAGCCACTTCTGTGATGGTGCTGGTCTGGGGCTGTAGTTTATGATGAATAATAAGATTGCTTCCAAATGTTTGCTGAGGGCCCAGGATGTGATCTAAAAAATAGAGTTGGCCAGATTAAATAGGATTAAATGAGAAATCCTATGTAGAATGCTAACACAGTGTCCCTCCTTTGCCTCTTCTTCCTCTGAACTGGAGTGGTCGGTAAACATAAACGTTCAAAACGTATGCTGTTTCATTGTGTTTCTCTGTACCGCTTCTTTTTTCATTTTGTCGTCTTTAGATGAATCTGCCTGAACTGAGATTTCCTCCATGTTTCTTTTTTTCTTTTTTAAACCGGAGTCTCCCTCTGTCACCCAGGCTGGAGTGCAGTGGTTCGATCTCTGCCCATTCCAACCTCCGCCTCCTGGGTTCCTGCCTCAGCCTCCCGAGTAGCTGGAACTACAGGTGCGTGCCACCATAACTGGCTATTTTTTTTTTTTTGAGATGGAATCTCGCCAGGCTGAAGTGCAGTGGGGTGATCTTGGCTCACGGCAACCTCCAACTCCCTGGTTCAAGCAATTCTCCTGCCTCAGCCTCCTGAGTAGCTGGGATTGCAGGCATGCCCCACCACACTGAGCTAATTTTTGTATTTTTAGTAGAGATTTTTGTATTTCACCATGTTGGCCAGGATGGTCTCGATCTCCTTGCCTCATGATCCACCTGCCTTGACCTCCCAAGTTCTGGGATTATAGGCGGGGGTCACCATGCCCAGACAATTTTTGTATTTTTAGTAGAGATGGGGTTTCACCATGTTGGCCAGGCTGGTCTTGAACTCCTGAACTCAAGTGATCCACCCACCTCGGCCTCCTAAAGTGCTGGGATTACAGGTGTGAGCCACCATCCCTGGCCCTCCATATTTCTTTTCTTTGATCTTTTCATGAAGTCCTCCCCACGACCAACCATGTGTTGGTCTGTTGATGGGACGTTGTCTCTGCTGACCTAGAATATGATTAAGTTGTCTGGTGTAGGAATGTCCATTTATTTCCTATTATGGATTTCTGCTAGAGACATTTCCTAGAAGCACACAGGCTTTGAGGGCAGCTGCGGTGGCCTTCCTTGTTCTTAGCACATGCCCTTGCAGTCGAAGCTGCCTCAGGGGGAATTTTCAGGTTGATCCGCAAGGGCAGGGAGCTCATGTGAATTTGGTGCATCGTAATGTTTTCCTCTGAAAACGAGTGCCATGGAAATATTCAGAAGGAAGACTGTGCAGCATTAGACAACATTAAGAATTCAAAGCCGGAGCCTTTGCTAGTACGCTCGGAAGATCAGAAACAAAGTGAATGGGTCTCTCTTTGGTTGGCTTGCTACCGTGATAGTGATAAATGAAGAGCTTTGAACAGGAAATTTAATAAGTCCATTGGGAAGTATTCAATGCAGAGACAGCATCAAAATATGACAGATGAAGAGCAGTGGAGTAGTTAGCCGGGAAACCTGCTGGGACTGGGGCAAGAGCTGTCCTCAGGAGACAGCGTTCCGCACAGGAGCAGGTGTGATTACAACCACCATGGAGGGAAACTAAGGCACTCTTACAGCCATGCTTCGCGGCTTGGAAGGGGAGGCCGACTTTCCCATCATCTCCAGAGCATGGGAGGCTGGGAGGTGGTGAAAATCAGCGAGCAGCTGTCCTGTGTCTCCCTGGAGACAGGAGAATAACATGTTTACCAAAACGGGAGATTTGAGCCAGACTGTAGGAAGCATTGCCTTGATTATATGGCATCTTAGATCCTACAGTAGTTTTCCATAGAAGGTCACAGAATAGTTTTATCAGGGAGCATCAGGAATCCGCATTTAAATTGTGCTGTTTTTTAATGGTTAGGATGGCAGCTCCCTTGACAAGGCCTTAGGAGCAGGTAGACTGGACTCCCAAAGATGCTCCCAGCCCTAGAGCTCTCTAGAAAGTCGCATGTGGCCAGCGATTGCTGTGGTCACGGGCCAGCTCAGTGCATGGACCCTGCAGGCCAGTCCTGCCCTGTGTATAGTTTCCTGTCATTCTTTGATGCACTCGTTTGTTCACTGATTCAATCTGTTCTTCCTGAATACTTCCTGTGTTCTGGATACTGCTAGATCCTGGATGCAGAAGGAGTACATGGTCTCTTTCCTCTTGGCTTCTGCTTCTGACGGCCAGTCCACCTATTGGAGCACTCACTCTCTCTCCCCAACCGTGAATGCTGCCCATTGCTCTGCCCTGGCACAGTCACTCTCATAACGGTCCCCATCTGTTCACGCTGCCCAAGCTTTCCTGTCCTGTCCACAGCAGGGGCTGTCACACTATGTGTTTGATATTCTTCTCGTTTTTTTCACCAAGATCCTTAGATCTTCAAGTCTTGACAAAATGATGCCCCTGAGAACAAGGCCATCTGGACAGTCCTCACTGCCTAAGGGGTCATTCCCTGCTTGCTTGATACAGGGCCCATGAGGCCAATCCAGCTCTGAGCAAAACATCTCCCCAGGGTATGGGCCGCCGCTGTGGGCATGCTGTCTGGAGGTCCAGCCGCCCTTCCCACTTGACCCCTACACGGGTGTTCCCGAACTGACTCACACAGACACTACCCACATCCTGCACCGGCCCCATCTTAGTGATTGCCGCACCCTCTCAAGTCTGTGGCAGTTGGAATGGAGCCCATTCCAAGCAGACTGTTCCAAGGATAGCTGTTTTTCTTCCTAATACGTCAACAGTGAGAGAGTGAGGGCCTTCCTTTACCTATCTGTGAGCATCCGACAGTGATCCAGCAGGTACTGCTTCCTCCCAGAGCCGTGTCTTGACACTTTTTTCTATGAGTCAGTGAAAGATTCAGGAAAATTGGAGTTGAAGGTATGTTTGCACTCACGCTGAGTCACCTCATGGCATTGGGGTTTCTGCCTTCAAGAAAAAGAATTTTTTAAACTATCCCATTAAAGTTGTAAAAATCCATGCCTCAAAAATGTCAATAATTCAACCTAAGATATGGAGGAAGAGCTTGCTCTTGAAACTCCAAAACGCTTTGTGAGAGGGACTAAAGGGCAGCTTGAGAGCAGATTGGGGGGATCGAGGGCCTTTGCCTCACGCATCGCTCAGGCGTGCATGTCTGTGGGCGGTGGGTGCGTGGGGAGAACCATCAGTTTTCAGTGTGACAGGGAGGCCACGCGGGTGGCAGCGCTGCAGTGGCCCAGAGCCAGTGTGAGGGCCGGCTGGGTGCAGCCATGAGCCAGCTGGGGGTGGGAACCCAGCAAGACCTGGGATGTGGACGCCCCCACTGAAAAACTTCATTGTAGGGTCCCAGGTCACCTCTTCAGCCTCAGAACCAGAAGGTCCTAGTTTTAGGCCTGAGAAGGAAAAGCACATTTTATTTTGTTTGTTTTGTTCTTCAAGGTCATTAGTAACAAAAGCTTTGGACTCAAAGGGGCCAGATTGAGATCTTGGTTCCAGCACTTACTAGTCACGTGATCTTGACTGCAACTTAATCCTTAATCCCTTAGCTTCTATCTCTTAGTCTGTTAACTGAAGTAACAGTGCCTACCTTATAGGGCTTATGGTGCAGATTAAGATCATCTACTCAAAGTACAGGCTATATAGCCTTGTGTAAATAACATTCTCAATAAATGTCTTTAATTGTTGCTGCTGTTATGATTTGGCTTAATCAAGCTGTAGAGAATGAGAAAGAAAATAAGAATTTCATCAGACGGAAGTCTGGTGTGTGTCAGGAGAGTTTGGCTGCCCTTGATAAAGCAGAGAAACACAGGACAGAGACAGAAGCTGGGGTAGGTGGCCAGAGAGCTCCATGACAGGCCAGACACACTGTCCATCACCATCCAAGGTACCTGTGTGGACTCACACCTTGCTCTTCTCCCGCTCTTACAGAGTGAGGGAGAATGTGCAGAAAACAGCGTCCATTTCTATCCCGTGAAGTCTATAGCTCTTTGTAAGTTTTCAAGAGTCTGTGGCTTTAGAAAACGCCATTGCCAGGTGACAGCAATTCCCCAACTCTAATGCCATGGTAGAAATTATCCCTGGAATGAAGACTGTGTTTTTTATAAGAAGCTGGGTGTCCTGCTTTCTATATCCGGTCCAAGGAGCCCGCATCCGGTCCACAGTTCCCCACGACCTTCTGGGTGGCTACCAGGCAGCTGAGCAGAAATGGGTCCCACAGCCACCTTCGAGCCACAGCCTGGCTCAGGGTTAGTGCTGCCCACTCAGTCCCACGGCCATAGCAAAGGGGGCAGGGCGCATGTTGCTGAAGTTGATAAATCCAATGAGGGGAGGAAGATTGATCTTTCCAGCAAGAGGAGAGTCTTTAATGAAATGTCCCGTATGTGGAGAAGACCAGACCAAAGTGACATCGCATTAATAACTTATAAAAGCCTCTAATCAGTTTGGGTTAATTTGGTATTCATTGTAAAAACATTCATCATGGGCACTGAGGTCCATGACAGTAGCCAAGAAATTAATATTGTACAGATGGAAATCGCCTTCTGTATCCTCAGATAATGGATGGAGACAGTTTGGTGAGTGATTTGTTAGCTCTACCAAAGGTACCCTTCAAATCTAATACAATATCTTATCACTTCCTGGCTCTGTGGGGCTAAATCACTTTAATATTCACTTGCACTCAAGTAAATAAGCTGAGCTTTTGGTAATTAATGTGAATGGATGGGGTCATAAGCAGAGATACCTGATGGTCACGGTTAAAGAACGAGGAGAATTAGGAAATAATTATGGGGCCCTTTCCTGCCACCAAGAAGCTCTTCTCCTGGGATACGGGGATTTCAGAACGTGAAAGGAAATTCATAATCATAGGATTACAGGGGAAGTGAGAGAAGGAAAATGTATGAAGTACATCAGGAGGAGGTGGAGATTTGTTTTAACTGTGTGTAAGTGGGGAAGGCGTAAGAGAACATTTATTTATAAAACAAAATGAAAATATGCAGTAAGAGTCATGAAGATATTCCTATACAAGATCACAAAAATCCCTTTAAAAAGAAGCCAGAAGCTATATCAGCAAACACATTCACAACACTGTTATCCATAATAAGAATTTCTAAAAGCTGGAAATGTCCTGAGTGTTGACAGGCGAGTAATTTGCTACATGATGGAGCATCAGTAGGAAGAGATATTCTATAACTGTTTAAGATTATGATGAGGAAGACCGCATAGGAGTACAGAGCATATATCACCTGTTAAACAGCAGCAGGACTAAAAATAAGCCGTTTGGTATGTTTGCATATGGAAAGGATTAGAAAGTAATATATGAATCAAAGTAATTATTTTGGACTGGCCAGACTATGAGCTTTTTTCGTGCTTCTAAAAATTTCTTGGTTACAGCAATAACACATATGTTTTAAAAATTAAAAAGAGAAGAACATGTATTGTTAAATATGGGATTTAGGAATTCTATTCAATAAACATGTGCTCAAATAGTGTTCAAGGTAAAAGAGAGGTGCTTTTTGCAGAGAATTTAAGCATGAATAAGCTGACTAGTCACCCTCCAGGGATCACAGTGCCTTTAATTCCACTGTTTTGAAAGCTCTGTGGCAAACACTTCAGAGATATTTTCTGGGACTCACTCTTTTTTTGAAGGATAGAAAGTAGAATAATGAAATTCAAGGTCACAGATTATGAGTGTTTAATATCTAAAATAAAATTATTTTTCATTGACAAGCCATAGTTGTATAAAAGGGGACTACAGTCAATAATAATGTGTTGTGTATTTCAAAATAAGAGAATATATTTCAAAAAATGACAAATGAGCTTCAAGACAAACTATTAAGCCAAAGCAAAATTGAGGAAAAGGCGGATGTAGGGTTAAAACAGGCCTGAGCTACTTGCCCACATTGGTCAGTGAAGATAAACCCTATTTCCTTCCTCATCACAGCTTGCTTAATTCGGTTATGACTGAAGCAGCGCATCATTTCTTAGGAAGAATCAAATTTAGAAGGGTGCCCCCACATCAGCCTCGGCAATATTAGGTTACAGAATTTCAAGATCATGTATCAAATCGAATTTAAAGCAGGACCAGAATTCTACATTAAGGAAGAGTGCATTTAGTGATAGATTCTTGAGATAATCTAACAAGGCAGTTATAAATTACCATAGCCTTTTTAGACCTGTGGATGACGGGGGCGTGGAGCCGCACCACACTTGGGGCCATGGCAGACCCTGTTTCTCCTCCCGTGGAGGGAGCAGCTTCTGAACATTTGGAGGCTTTTCCGGTTGCCTCGGGTGGGGCGGGGGAGGGTTGCACTCCACGCTTCCAAGAATTCTCCTTCATGCACCTAATCGGGTTTTGCAGATTACTTTGTGAAATTCTCCCATTTGGGTGGAGGGAACACCCCTTCATAATAATTCCTAAAATGTTTCACAATTGGAAAATATCAAAGTAATGATTCCATCTCCTGGTCTTTGTAGAATAACCACGACCTTTCCTTCCTCTCAACTGCTGAAATACTGTCAGTCCCACTTATTGTAGCAGTTAATCTTATGCCTCTTCGTTTTATTATTCAACTATTTTACTTTTGAATAACTTTATTTCCCAGATCAAATGTAAGCCGTTCAAGGACAAAGAATGTTTTTCATTACACTTTTATCCTCCACGGCCCATTGCTCAGCATTGAGCAGAGTATAGGTTCTCAACAAATACTAGTTAAATGAATGCCATCCAGAAGGGAAAGTAAAATTAAATGTCAGGTTTATAGACATTAGGTCCAAAATTCATGGAAATTGGAAACCTTGATGTTGTAACCTAAAAATTTTAAGATTTAACAACTTGTCTGATGGCAAATTAATTCAGCAGTTCAGATTCAGTTCAGATTGTGAGCAATACCAAGGAAGGAAATCTGGATTTTTGTCAGACATTTTGTCATAAAATGTTGGTTATGCTGTGAAAGATCTTAAAAGGAAGATAGAGTGCTCCTGATGAAAACCTGTCAGGATCAGGCTGAACTGAGCAAGGCGAAAGAACCCGAACTCCTTGGCTTTCCAAGGACATTTCAGAGGATGAAAGCACCCCGCTTCTTGTCTCACCAGGATGCTGAGGTCTTGGTCTCCTTCTTAGTGTCATAAGGAACATGAGGCCTCATGGGTGTGTGCCCCTCACTCGCTCTCCCTCCAGTTTGGAATTGGGGTCGGCACTCATTCTAATGCCCTGTGAGGGTCTCAAAGGTTATTGTCAGGGTTGTTAAATGTGGAGACAGAGAGGGCACAGAACAGAAGATAAGCTGCTCATTTAAAACAAGAGATTTCAGGGCACAGAACAGAAAATAATTTGCTCACTTAAAACAAGAGGTTTCAAGCTGGGCACAGTGGCTCACTCCTGTAATCCCAACACTTTGGGAGGCCGAAGCAGGCGGATCATGAGGCTAGAAGATTAAGACCATCGTGGCCAACATGGTGAAACCCCATCTCTACTAAAAATACAGAAAAATTAGCTGGGCATGGTGGGGTGTGCCTGTAGTCCCAGCTACTCAGGAGCCTGAGGCAGGGCAATCGCTGGAACCCGGGAGGCAGAGCTTACAGTGAGCTGAGATGATGCCACTGCGCTCCAGCCTGGCAACAGAGTGAGTCTCCGTCTCAAAAAAAAAAAATCCACAAGAGGTTTCTAAGAACTTTTGGAGAAATTTTAGCAGCGTCCAAGTCAGTTATTTGTGAATGATTCTTCTGGACTTTTCTGCAAAGCAGACTTCCCAGGACTACCCCTTTGCAGCATTTTGTTAGCCCTGATTGATTATTATAAGTTAATTATCAATACTGGATACTAACATACTTCTGTCCTTTGACGTGGGTATTTGCACAGCCCATGAGGTTTTATTTCACTTCTCTGATGCATGGGGAACACAACGCCTTACTCGTGCCAGAACAGTGATAGACGTGAGCACAGATAACCAATGAGTCCATTTCAGTGACAGATCCAGTTTTGTTTTTTTTGACTGTGTGTTTTGCCTTTTGTGTGTGTGTGTGTGTGTGTGTGTGTGTGTGTGTGTGTGTGTGTGTTTTTTAATGTCATGTCCCAAATCTAGTTCAGTTATTTCCATTCTAGAAAACAGGTAGCAAATTAGTGAATTGATTTTTCTGTTTGTTCTTCAGTTTGAAAACCTCACCATTTATCTGAATGGTTTTAGTTTTTACTGTGATGGATTTTATGGCCAGGAACAATTGGAAACATGTTTCAGTTTCCTCCATTAGGCCAGATTTAATTAACTTGCACTATGCATGCTGGTGAGCTGAGTGTGCCGTCTGTGCCAATAGCCTAGATCGCTCTAGAGCCTGTGCCCGTCCCGTGTGTGTGAGGCTGACTGCGCTCTCCAGACCTGGTTCGTTCTTAAATCTGAACTCACTGTTATTTCCACCGAAGCTCTGTGCTGTGGGTGGTACCACCATCTCTTCAGTCCCCGATCGGCCGCCTGATGTTCTTGACTCCTCTTCCTCCTCTACCAGCTTGATCCACTATACGTTTTATGAATTCTGCTTTCTTGGTATCATGAAAATATACCTTCTTCTCTCCATTCCCACCATCACCTCATGTGTAGGTCCCTGTAACAGCTGCCTGCTTGGTTTTCCTACCCCAAAACCACCCCTACTCCAGAATGTTCTCCATCTGTCACAGAGTGATCTAAAATGCAAATATAATCGTGTCCATTTTCCTATGTAAAATCCTTCCACTGTTTTCCATTGCCTTTAGGATAGAGCCCAAACCCCTTAACGTGCTTTGTGAAGCCCACCTGAGGTGCCGTCACTCTCCTGACCTCTCCTGCCACCCAGCACTGCCAGGCTGGAGACCAGCCATAATGAGCTGCATCCAGTTCTGCAAATGTCCCAGACCACCTCTCACCACAACACCTTTGTACTTGCTGTTCCCAAAGTCCAGAACACACTCTTTTTTTTTTTTTTTAAGACATTGTCTAGCTCTGTCACCCAGGCTGGAATGCAGTGGTGTGAGTGTGAGCTTGACTCACTGCAGCCTTAGCCTCCTGGGCTCAAGCAATCCTCCCACCTCAGCCTCCTCAGTAGCGGAGACCACAGGCACGTGCCACCATGCCTGTTTAGTTTTTGTAATTTTTGTAGAATTGGTGGTCTCACTGTGTTGCCCGGGTTAGTCTGGAACTCCCGGGCTAAGCGGTCCTTCTGCCTCAACCTCACAAAGTGCTAGGATTACAGGCATGAGCCACTGTGCCCAGCCCAGGACACACTCTTAATCCCCAGCCTCATACCCCTAACTCCAACCCCTGAGGATTGGGCTTGAGACCTCTGCTCTGTCCCCTCCCACCCACCATTGCCTTATCGCCACACTTGTCACTCTGTGCTGTTATGACCCATTTCCTTGTTATTCTCAGCCAGCCAACTACATGCGTCTCAGGAAAAACGACCTCTCATGCCCACCGCTGTGTCCTCAGCCTCTTTGTGTAGACTGTTAGTAAACACTGAATACATGTGTTCAAAGGCTGAATGAGTGACTCAGTCAATTAAGGCATATTATTTACTCAAGATGAAAATCAATGACTTTTTTCAATTTAAGCATAAACCCAATTTATGAAATGTTTTTCTGTATTTTCACCTATTGGACAACTTGGCTGACCCTTCATCTTAAGCCACACCTTGGGGCATCCTCCTTTAAATTTTAGCCTTTTCAGCCACACATGGGTCCCAATTACCATGACACCATGTTCAAACCCAGGCTCACCAATTTCTAGTTATCCTCCAGATGAAAAGGTTATAATTGCACATACATGTATCTATTTAATTAACCTAATTTTCTCCATAGCCATACAAAGTCGTGTTTTTAAAATTAGCTGAGAGGTGTGACTGTTTAATGGAACTCAAGTCATTAGAAGATCCTCAGATGTCACTGCTGTCTACTTCCTCTAAATCTAACCATCACGGGACAAGGTGCAGGATGGGCTTGCTTAGGGAATGCTGCCTTTTAAATTTCCTGTTACTGCATGACAAGATTAGTTGACTCCGATATCTCCCTACAAAAGACTCAGAATAATAAAGGAATAAATTAGTCAGTCAGTGGAAAAGTAAATGATCTATGCTAGGCTGATGAAGCATAATAGAACATCTCATTGTTACACGGAGTCAGCCGTCTCCCACAGCCCTGCTGAATCCTATCTGAACAGTGAATCTGTGTTGTAACAGAGCCAGCCTGGTGAGCAGCTGCTCAGCCAGCCTTTCGCCTCCTATCTCATAAAGAAAAGTGCCAGTGTATTCGTCATTTCTCAGTGAGGTGGCACAGTCTGTAAATCCTTTTTTCCAATAACCCTAAAATTTTACTGACCAAGGGTTCGATAGCCTGGTACATGTTTAGGGAAACAAAAGGTTTATGGTGGCTTATGATGGTTTAGAATAATGTTTCTTAACCCAGCTACACTTCAACTTGTGTAAGTACCAGTGTCGTGGCTGCGTGCCCAGAGGCTCTGGTTAGTTTGGTCCAGGGTGGGGCCTGGGCATCAGGGTATGTGAAAGCTCCCCGGGGCTTCTGATGCACAACCATGTCTGAGCATCCTGGGTTTTGATGCTTACAGGAAGGGCCGGGACTGGATGACCTCTTTAATAAACTTTGATGTGTCAAGGTCACCATTCCAACTTTATAACAAGATATAGAATCTGTTAGACTATATTTTTAATCACCAGGCCTCACAAGGGAGGTGCTGTATGTAAAATTGCTGGTCACTAAGACATTCCCAGGGAAATTGTTGCTTCAAAAAGGCAGCTGTATTTCCTGAGATCTACATGCATGGCTTGGAGGTTGCCAGCCACCCTGCAGCTTACTTTGGTCCTGGTCAATTCAACTCAAAGTTAAGATCAGGATGTTATAAAATTATTTTGTTAAGCTGGGCATGGTGGGTCACACCTGTAATCCCAGCACTTTGGAAGGCTGAGGCGGATGGATCACCTGAGGTCGGGAGTTCGAGACCAGCCTGACCAACATGGAGAAACCCCGTCT
>CAUYLG010075422.1:0-65415 GCA_963573385.1 Cacajao melanocephalus | reverse complement strand
ATTATGTGAAAAAACCTAATCTACACTTGATTGGCATACCTGAATGTGATGGGGAGAATGAATCCAAGTTGGAAAACACTCTTCAAGATATTATCCAAGAGAACTTTCCCAACCTAACAAGGCAGGCCAACATTCAAATTCTGGAAATACAGAGAACACCACAAAGATATTCCTCAAGAAGAGCAACCCCAAGGCACATAGTTGTCAGATTCACCAGGGTTGAAATGAAGGAAAAAATTCTAAGGACAGCCAGAGAGAAAGGTCGAGTCACCCACAAAGGAAGGACCATCAGATTCACAGCAGATCTCTTGGCAGAAACCCTACAAGCTAGAAGGGAGTGGGGGCCAATATTCAACATCCTTAAAGAAAAGAACTTTCAACTCAGAATTTCATATTTAGCCAAACTAAGCTTCATAAGTGAAGGAGAAATAAAATTCATTATGGGCAAGCAATTGCTGAGAGATTTCATTGCTCTAAGACCTGCCTTACAGGAGCTACTGAAGGAAGTACTAAACAGGGAAAGGAAGAACCAGTACCAGCCACTGCAAAAATGTACCAAATGGTAAAGAATAATGATGCAATGAAGGAGCCACATCAATTAACGGGCAAAACAACCAGCCAATAACAAAATGGCAGAATCAAATTCAAACATAATGATATTAACATCGAATGTAAATGGCCTAAACGCCCCAATCAAAAGATACAGACTGGCAAACTGGATAAAATGTCAAGATCCATTGGTGTGCTGTATTCAGGAGACCCATTTCACATGCAAAGACTTACATAGACTCAAAATAAAGGGATGGAAGATTTACCAAGCAAATGGAGAGCAAAAAAAAGCAGGGATAGCAATCCTGGTCTCTGATAAAATGGACTTTAAACCAACAAAGATCAAAAGAGACAAAGAAGGGCATTATATAGTGGTAAAAGGATCAATGCAACAAGAAGAGCTAACTATCCTAAATATTTATCCACCCAATGCAGAAGAACCCAGGTACATAAAGCAAGTTGTTAAAGACCTACAAAGAGACTTAGACTCCTGCACAATAATAGTGTGAGACTTCAACACTCCACTGACAATATTGGACAGATCAAGAAGACAGAAAGTCAATAAGGATGTCCAGGACTTGAACACAGATTTCGACCAAGTGGACCTAATAGACATTTACAGGACACTCTAACCCAAATCCACAGAATACACATTCTTCTCAGCACCACATTGCACTTACTCCAAAATTGACCACATAATTGGAAGTAAATCACTCCTCAGCAAATGCAAAATAATGGAAATAATAACAAACAGTCTCTCAGACCACAGTGCAATCAAATTAGAACTCAGAATTAAGAAAAGCACTGAAAACCACACAATCACATGGAAACTGAACAACTTGCTCCTAAATGACAATTGGATAAACAATGAAATGAAGGCAGAAATAAAAATATTCTTCAAAACCAATGAGAATGAAGACACAATTTGCCAGATCCTATGGGACACATTTAAAGCAGTGTTTAGAGGGAAATTTATAGCAATAAATGCCCATATGAGAAACAAGGAAAGATCTTATGGGACACATTTAAAGCAGTGTTTAGAGGGAAATTTATAGCAATAAATGTCCATATGGGAAACAAGGAAAAATCAATACCCTATCATCAATATTGAAAGAGCTAGAGGAATAAGATCAAAAAACCTCAAAAGCAAGCAGAAGACAAGAAATAACTAAGATCAGAGCAGAAATGAAGGAGATAGAGACACAAAAAACCCTTCAAAAAATCAGTAAATCCAGGAGCTGGTTTTTTGAAAAGATCAACAAAATAGACAGACTGCTAGCTAGACTAATAAAAAAGAGAAGAGAGAATAACCAAATAGATGCAATAAAAATGATAAAGGGGAGATCACCACCAATTCCTCGGAAATACAAACTACCATCACAGATTACTACAAACAAGTCTATGCACATAAACCAGTAAATCTGGAAGAAATGGACAAATTCCTGGACACTTGCACACTCCCAAGACTAAGCCAAGAAGAAGTTGAAACCTGAATAGACCAATAACAAGGTCTGAAGTCAAGACAGCAATTAATAGCCTACTGACCAAAAAAAGTTCAGGTCCAGACAGGTTCACAGCTGAATTCTACCAGACATACAAAGAGGAGCTGGTACCATTCCTGTTGAAACTATTTCAAACAATACAAAAAGAGGGAAGCCTCCCTAACTCTTTCTATGAGACCAACATCATCCTGATACCAAAATCTGGTAGAGATACAACTACAAAAGAAAACTACAGGTCAATATCCCTGATGAACATTGATGCAAAAATCTTCAATAAAATACTGGCAAACCGAATCCAACAGCACATCAAAAAGTTTATCCACCACTCTCAAGAAGGCTTCATCCCAGTGATGCAAGACTGGTTCAACATATGCAAATCTGTAAACATAATCCACCACATAAACAGAACCAACAACGAAAACCACATGATTATCTCAATAGATGCAGGGAAGGCCTTCGACAGAATTCAACAGCCCCTTATGCTAAAAATTCTCAATAAATTAGGTATTGATGGAATGTGTCTCAAAACAATAAAAGCTATTTATGACAAAACCACAGCCACTATCATACTGAATGGGCAAAAATTAGAAGGATTACCTTTAAAGTCTGGCACTAGACAAGGATGCCCTCTCTCACCACTCCTATTCAATATAGTATTGAACATTCTAGCCAGAGCAATTAGGCAAGAAAAAGAAATAAAGGACATTCAATTAGGAAAAGAAGAAGTCAAATTGTCCCTATTTGCAGACAACATGATCGTATACTTAGAAGACCCCAGGATCTCAGCCCAAAACCTCCTTAAGCTGATAAGCAACTTCAACAAAGACTCAGATACAAAATCAATGTACAGAAATCACAAGCATTTCTATACACCAATAACAGACTAACAGAGAGCCAAATCATGATAGAACTCCCATTTACAATTGCTACAAACAGAATAAAATACCTAGGAATACAACTAACAAAGGATGTAAAGGACCTCGTCAAGGAGAACTACACACCACTGCTCAAGGAAATAAGAGAGGACACAAACATATGGAAAAACATTCCATGCTCAATGGTTAGGAAGAATCAATATTGTGAAAATGGCCATACTACCCAAAGTAATTTATAGATTCAGTGCTATCCCCATCAAGCTACCATTGACCTTCTTCACAGAACTGGAAAAAAACCACCTTAAACTTCATGTGGAACCAAAAGAGAGCCCACATAGCCAAGTTAATTCTAAGCAAAAAGAACAAAGCTGGAGGCATCACGCTACCTGACTTCAAACTATAATACTACAAGGCTACAGTAATCAAAACAGCATGGTACTGGTACCAAAACAGAGATATAGACCAATGGAACAGAGCAGAGGCCTCAGAAGCAATGCCACACATCTACAACCATCTGATCTTTGACAAACCTGACAAAAACAAGCAATGGGGAAAGGATTCCCTGTTTAATAAATGGTGTTGGGAAAACTGGCTAGTCATATGCAGGAAGGTGAAACTGGACCCCTTCCTTACACCTTATACAAAAATTAACCACATGGATTAAAGATTTAAACATAAGAACTAACACCATAAAAACCCTAAAAGAAAACCTAGGTAAAATCATTCAGGACATAGGCACAGGCAAGGATTTCATGACTTAAAACACCAAAAGCAATAGCAACAAAAGCCAAAATAGACAAATGTGACCTAATCAAACTTAAGAGCTTCTGCACAGCAAAAGAAACAATCATTAGAGTAAATCAGCAACCAACAGAATGGGCAAAAATTTTTGCAGTCTACCCATCAGAAAAAGGGCTAATATCCAGAATCTACAAAGAACTAAAGCAGATTCACAAGAAAAAAACAAACCCATTTGAAAGTGGGCGAAGGATATGAACAGACATTTTTCAAAAGATGACAAATATGCGGTAAAAAAACATATGAAAAAATGCTCATCATCATTGGTCATTAGAAAAATGCAAATCAAAACCACATTGAGATACCATCTCACACCAGTTAGAATCACCATTAAAAAATCTGGAGTCAACAGATGTTAGAAAGGATGTGGAGAAAAAGGAACACTTTTACACTTTTGGTAGCAGTGTAATTTAGTTCAACTAATTTAGTAAATTAGTTCAACCATTGTGGAAGACAGTATGGGGATTCCTCAAGTACCTAGAAATAGAAATTCCATGTGACCCAGCAATCCCATTACTGGGAATACACCCAAAGGATTATAAATCATTTATCGTAAAGACGCATGCACACTTATGTTCATTGTGGTGCTGTTTATGATAGCAAAGACCTGGAACCAACTCAAATGCCCATCAGTGATAGACTGGACAAAAAAAACTGTGGCACATATACACCATGGAAAACTATGCATCCACAAAAAACAATCAGTTCGTGTCCTTTGTAGGGACATGGATGAATCTGGAAACCATCATTCTCAGCAAAGTGACACAAGAACAGAAAACAAAACACCGCATGTTTTCACTCATAGGCGGGTGATGAACAATGAGAACACTTGGGTACAGAGAAGGGAACAATACTCACAGGGCTAGGTTGAGGGGGTGGAGGGGAGAGGAAGGTGGGGGACAGTGGGGGCGCAGGGAGGCTGGGGAGGGATAACACCAGGAGAGATGCCTGATGTAGGTGACGGGGGGAGGGGAGATGGAGATAGCAAACCACCATGACATGTATGTACCTATGCAACAATCCTGCAGGATGCAGGACATGCACATGTACCCCAGAGCCCAAATATAATTAAAAAAAAAAGTCAAATAGGTTCTCTATTACTTTAGACAAGACAGCTTTATGGCTTTGTGTTTGTGCTTATGGAGAGCATATTTGACTGAAAAACAAAACAATGCAGCTACCTTACCTAAAGTAATTCTGACTGTGATGACATGGTTTCCTTAGAGGGGACTAAAGTGAGGCTGTATGTATCTCACACATGCTATCTGACTCATTTAGGAGGGTCACTGAATTTTGGTGGGAATTTTTGCTTTAAGTGTATTGATAAAGCAGCAAATAAAATATATTCCCATAATGTCAAGTTACAAAGAAACTTTTTATTTTCCTCAAAGAATACCAGTGTGATACCACCCAAGAATATATAAGACCCTACTCAGCAAAAGATCCAGAGCATTCTGAAAGTTCCTGAGTTGTGCCTTGACTTCAGACTCTCCAGTACAATTGAAGTCATTTCATCACTCCAGACACATGTTCACAAAAAGGATTCAGTTAACTAGTTGCTTGAGATCCTCATGGTTTTATTCTTTGTTTTCATATTATAAATAAAAGGAAGAAAGGAAAAATTTTATGATATAGATTAGTTTGTAATTACTGCATATATTTTTTGCTATAAACTAGACCATTCTTGGTGGCTTAAACAATAACATAGTATCATTCCACAGTTCGGGGGCTACAAGTCTGAGATGGAGAGGTTTAGATCTGTGTCTCCATCCAAATCTCATGTCAAATTGTAATCCCCAATATTGGAGAAGGGGCCTGGTGGGAGAAGACTGAATCATGGGGTTGGATTTCCCCCTTGCTGTTCTGGTGATAGTGAGTTCTCATGAGATCTGGTTGTTTTAAAAGTGTGTAGCACCTCCCCTTTCATCCTCTATTACTCCTGCTCCAGCTATGTAGGACGTGCCTGCTTTCCCTTCACCTCTGGCCATGATAAGAAGTTTCCTGAGGCCTTTCCAGCCATGCTTCCTGTATAGCCTGTGAAGCCATAAGCTAATTAAACCTCTGTTTTAAATAAATTTCCCCATCTCAGGTAGTTCTTTATAGCAGTGTGAGAACAAACTACTACAGGCTGGGAGGGAAAAACTGTTTCACGCCTCTTTTCTAGCTTCTGGTGGTTTGCTGTTAATATTCGGCTTTCCTTGGCTTGTAGATACCAAGGAAGAGAGTTCACCCTGATCCCTTCATATTCATATGGCATTCACCCTGTGTCCAAATTTCTCCTTTTTACAAGGTCACAATCACTTTGGATTAGATCCCACCCTAATGACCTTATTTTAACTTGATAATCTGCAAAAACCCTATTTCCAAATAAGGTCACATTCACAAGAACTGAGAGTTATGACTTCAGCATCTTTTGGGGGATATAATTCATCTTACAACACTGAGTCTCCAGCTTGACATTTGTATTTCCATCCTGTTAAACTCTAAGATAACACAGACTAGAACATTGGGATTTCCTTGTAAGGACTACCTTATATAAAAAAACGAATAAGACAGATTAAGGAAGGTTAGAGAAAGCATCTAAAATAAAATCAACTTAGTTTTGCCTCTTTATAGTTAAATACATGCCTTTGAAATATGTTTTTAATGTTCATTATTTCTTTCTTTCCATTTTCATCTAATGAATCTTTCTACCAACATATAATCCAAATTATATATATAAAAAAAGTTTGACACAATTTGGTAGCTTCCCAATATCTGATTCATTTTAATAATGAAAGACAGCCTCTACTGGGAGTTTGGTTCTGTATTACATATTCATTCATATTCATAAGGGCAAATGCAAAGTAGACAAATGCTTCTCAAGGTAAACAACACATTGGCTATTTGGTTCTTAGGTAAACAGGCCATGACTATACTGAATCTGCTGGTCTTTTTTCCAATCCCTCTTTGCCATATCAACTGATTTCTCCACTATTGATTGAATCAGCTCTGCAGACAATCCAATTTTGTCATTAAGACAGCTGAAAACACAAGATTGACCCTTTTTTGATCTGTTTCATATAAACACAATTATTGTTAAAGTGTTCTCAAGTCCTCCATCTGATTACAGAACAAATGAAACTTTACTTTTTAAAAATTTTACAGAAAAAAATAAAGTGGACTCTATAGTCAATTTGGCTAACAGTAGTAAAAGTTTGAGTTAACAATTTTAGGAATTGAACCTAAGAGCCACAAAATCCTCAAGATGGTCTGATTTGACAGTATCTGGAGCTAAGCTGATTTAGGATTAATGACATAATGTCTGGAAAATACATTTAGTTTCTTAAAAAAAAAATAGAAGAAGCATTGGCTTCAGTGTAAAGGAATAATAGGAAATATAAACCTCAGACATTCCAGTGACCGTTGTGTTGCCTCTAATTTTTAGTCTATTAGAGTGGTGAATAGGGTGTTATTATTCTACTGTGTTTACCTTTATTCTAAGATATACTTAGAGTATATCTCTGAATGAAGACCAAAGATATACTGGGTAATTAGCACCTTTCCTTACTCCCCAAGTGCCCTGCAAATATCATATCATTCCCCTTCAAAACAATTTAGGCAAGAAATCATGAATCTCATCTCAAAAATGATCCTCAACAATGAGAATTTATATTGTCCAATAAGTATGCATACTACATATGCATTTAAAATCCCCTTTCCCAAGTTTTTATTTTGGAGATATAGTCTATAAATGAGCAATTAAGAAACCATCTAAACAAGTCAGGAAGTAACTGCCTGTCAAGAAGTTATTTATGAATTACTCTCCAACGTGTTTGTTTTACAAATTAACATTAAATCTTCAAATAACAATAGCGTGGTGTGATTTTCTGCGAAGCAAACATGAAGCACTAAGTGTTTAACCGTATTAAGGGCTGCTTTTCTATTTACATAATGATATATCATGTTTATCTCATTCACACTGTAAAAACATTAGTAACCATTCATAAATGGGGCTCTGATAAAAGGATACTTCATTTCAGAATCACTAATCTATGTTAATACCATTTTGGTCAGGGTCTTGTTACAGCTGTTAGGATTTCAACCCCTATAGGTTAGAGAAAGAAGATAGAAAAATCCTTAATAAAATGTTGTTAGAAGCTACAGGTGGGAAATAAAGAAGCTCTTGTGACCTATAATCTTATTCCCTCATAAAGTCACCAAGAGAGCACAGCAGCTTCTGCAGTTGAAATTAGACAACACACTAGTGGCTTTTCAATCTTAACTTTTACAGTTCGATGTTATCATTTTCAGTGAAGAACAAATGAAGGATACAGCAGCTCTGCCAAGATGTTCTCTCTGGGTTTAATCAGTCCACTCAACCACATGAGTAACTCTGCCTTAACAGTATTTTATTCCCATTTATAAACAATGCAGACATTTTGCTGGTCTGTTCATAAACAAACAGATTCTCAACATGCTGTATTTGAGTTTTATCTATTTCTATGCCAAATATATCTGAAGAAAAAAATTCCTTTTAAACATTTCATATTAGGTCAATTCAACTATATAACAGGAGTTGTCATGAGATCATAAAACCTACCAAAGGAATCAACCCAGGTAAAGTGCAGAGTCTAATATATAGTCCCACTATATTGGCACCATTTAAAAATCCATATAAAAAAGGCCTGTAAAGGGCTACAGGCAAGGGCTTGGCCAAATAATAATGTCGATGATAACTGTGCTCATTCAGCAGATGCCTCTGTGAGCTCTTGCCAAAAATGTAGTGGGTTTTGACTTTGTTCTGCTGTTACAGCCATTGGGGATGGTGCAAAACTCTGATATTTCTGCCACACACAGAAATAGAAATTAGATTGTGAGGAATTATTAGCTTGTTACCTCGTTTTGCATAGAGAAGTATGTACCTTGTATTTTTCTTGGCCCAAAAGGGGGAAAAAGTGAGTTGTTTTGTTTTGTTTTATTGAAATCACTATTGAGGTGTTTTTCTTTATTTTATAAAACTAATATTTTAAGTTTTCCCTATTGATTAGGGAGAATATTAAGCAAAAGATAAAATAATTGAGTTGACAGTGTATGTTCCTATAGAAATATCTAGGGAAGGGTTTACAGCAATTTTCTATGCTTTATTTTTCTCTTGATTTATTAAAAGCATATCTCTAGTTATTACAACACACCAAAGTTACATTTAAAAATGTTTAATCAATATCAAATTGTTTTCTCTAAAAATAGGTTCAGAATATCAGCCCTAAAAATTGTGCTGTCATGAAAAATGATAAGTGTCTTGTGTTCTAGATAGCACAACCATTTTTACAGAGTCGTTTCTAACAGTTCATCATACTGTACAGAGTAGAGTTGCATATTATTATGTGAAGAGGACAAAATTTTATAAATCTAATTTGCTATCAAGTATCTGCATAATATTAAGGTTTGGATTTAATATAAGCTTAAGGTTTGTCATATGCAATTTTCATTTATTTATCATGTATAGGACAACTTGTCTAAGAGAATATTTGGCACTGTGAGCAGTTTACTTGACAAATGATGTCAAATATTTGCTTTATGAAATCCCAAGTATTGGTTGAATATAATTGTACTTAATGTTAGCAAAAATAAATAAATATGGGACTAAGAAAGTTCTATCATTAATTTGTCAGAAAAGGGAGTTGTCATTTCTGAAAATTTAATGTCATCGACGCTCTATTTCCAATAGCAAAGGAGCACTATTGCTAATAGACTTCAGAGCTTGAAATAAATAAATCTTTGGAATCCTGTTGCATCTCTTGGGGTGTGACATTTGACAGTCTTTTATAGCACAGAACGAAACAAGTTTGTGAGCTGGAATTCAATTGTGGCGTATTGATTCCTTGCATCAGTCATTATTCCCTGCTGATTGACAGGTGAAAATTGGTTACGTTAAGTATTTCATATGTTATATTGGCTGACATTTGCTTGCCTGCTCCTGTGTCAATATTGTTGTAAAGATCTCCAGCTTTATGAGATAGCAATAGACACTGACTGTGGCTTTTGTGTGATGTTCCAGTGTTTTTCCTGACATAATTTAAGACATATTAAAAACCAGCAGCATCTTCCCTCTTGAGAAGCTTAATGCCAATATTATTGTCTTCCAGGGGAAGATCATGTATGCTCATAATCGGGTGCTAATTTCCACCAGTACGCTCATGTTTAGGCATTAGGCACTATAACTGTAAAATTGAGCCTTCTTGATTGATTCATGTCAAGCCTCATCTCGGCTCCTGCAGGGGAAGTCATCCAGCTGACCCTTTTTACACTAAAAGAAGAGATTTGTGTTCCTTTCTTTCACCTGGAACCATCAAATTGACTGAATAATCTGTAATACATTAGTGCTGACATTTGTTAGGGGAGAATTAAACAAGACACAGTAATCATTCCCCAGAATAAAAATTGTGTTTGATTTCCAGCAGAGTTCTATTAAAGGGATGACAGAATTTGTCTCTTCCAAGGTGGAAAATCGTGAATATTCCCCGCATTAATGAACCAAGTTAACACTTTAATTGCTCATAGAACCGAGTTCTCCAATGAGAATGTTGAATGATAGGGAGGCTCTGATTTATGGTCAACATAGATTTGTAACCAAGTGAGGTTCTAGGGAGGAAAAAAAAAATTCTTATTCATGTTTCTTTTGCTAGTCTGAGACATGAAAAGTTGTATTGTTCCCTGGGATATATAAAATTAATGCAAAAATGGCCTACTATCTACTCTCCAACTCACTTGAGAAATATGGCAAAAAGATTGAGTCAAATATCTAAATATTAAATTCATCTTTCATTATGTCACTTAGGTTTGCAATGTCTTTCTATTTCAATCAGGAAATATGCTAACAGTTCATTCTTTCAGTTTTAAAGTATACAGGAATCACTGTGTCTGAACTCCATTTGATGCAGAGGCTCCTGAACAACTGTATCTCTTATTCAATGGTCTTCATTCAGAGCACCTGCTCATCTACCACAGCGGACAACATGAAGAGGAATCATATTACACTCCAGAGTTCACATGTGTGTGCTCTGTAAAAACCACAGTGTTTTATATCTAACTTGTGTATGACTAATTTTCAAGATGATTTGTTCATAAGTGATAATGTGAATATGTTTTCTATTATCAGTTCACACTTCTCAGAAGTACCACTTAAAAATAGACCTTTTCCACTTTTCACCACATTTGTTAAAGCAATTGTCAAGTTTGTTAATTGGGGTCATTTCAAAGTGCTAACATGCCTGCCTGTGCTCTAAATGCTTTTTGTTGTGTGGAGTAATTTTGGAAGGAGAACTGAACAGCTTTTGCCAAAAATATAAATAAATAAACATGTAGAGCAAACAAAATTTCCATCTTCCTTGAATTATTGTAAAGATCCTAGAAACTTGCTAAAGTTAAGTGGGTGCTCCATGAACAAGCGGGAAGCACCTACCAATTTCTTGAAAAAAAAAAATTCAAAAGAAACTCTTAGTCTAAGAAAATAAAAATAACAATAAGTTGTTTTCACTTCATTTAATTTGGGCCATCTTACAGATGGCCTATTTCTGTAAAAACAAAACTAAACGAAAAATGCTTCATTGAGCAAACATAAATCCTGTAGCCCTCAGCCAAGCACTTTCATAGGATTGAACCGACTAGCATGAAGACATGAGGCTTGCTCTCATGAAGTCCACAGTCCCCTGGGAGAGAGATGGAATAACATACTTGCAGTAAAATAGGTTAAGGGAAAAAGCTGTACAAAAATGCCTTTGTAATACATTGATGACCTAACTGGTTTGCACTCCAATTTTGTAAATAAAAGCACATACTTTTATAGTTTAGTATCGTTTTGTACTTTACAAAGTTATAATGCAGAAGAGACTGATGTATAATTTATGAAATCAGAATCAAATATTTGACAGTTTATCTAGTGTCTCTCCATGAACCTATTTATTGACAAAAGAACTTGCTCTGAATGGAGAATGCCCCACCTTTGCATGGCACATCTCCATACATTCATTTTTGGTAGAAGTATAAGGAAGCGCTTCAGTTGCCACTTACCCTCTCATCTGAATAGCATGAGGAGCCCTGAGAGATTTTAAAGACAATGCATATTTTCACTGAAGGTCAAACTAAGCTATTATTAGTAAACATAAAATAAAGCAAAAGAAGACTGAACTTGAAATAAGGAGCCAAATCATTTCTGACCTGAAATGCCTGATTTGAAGGAGTTCGTACTACCTAATTGCTGACATTATTTCTAAACCTAAAATTCAATGACAATTTTACATAAAATGCTTAAAAATATACCAATAAGTGATTTAGGGAACCGAAGAGTATAAATGCAATGGAAAAACTTTTGAAATAAGGAAATTTGTGAGTTGTTTATTAATATGTAAATATTGGTAACCATAACTTATTACTGTTAGGACTCATAGGTATACAGGTTAATAAGACCAAGTCCCTGTCCTGTGTGTGTGTGCAACAGTAGAAGAGCAGGAGAGTCGACTAAATCACCCAGTTTGATAAGCCCTATAAAAGACACAAATTCTATAGCACTCAGAGGAGATGGCAATTAATTACGTGAGTAATAAGAAAGGGTCAGAGAGCCAGAGGTGACATTTCAGCTGGGCAGATATTAAAGAATGTCTCAGATTCTCAATGTGGTTGAAGTGGAAATGAATGAGTACTTCAAGAGGATGTTTTTTATTGGTCAGTATCCCTTTGCTGACAACCTAATTGTCTCTAAATAATTTAAGCAAAAAGAAATTTAAAACAGGGTGCTATTTAACTTATCTTTGGGAAGGCTGATAAAGGCTCTCATCTAGGCTTTCAGAAATGACTCCCAAAGTCATACTGCAGAGCCAGGCCTCAAGGGAACTACTATTTCTTCTGCAATCAGGAAACCCTGGCCCATAATGTACAGTGCTTCTCCAATTAGGGTATAATGTATAAGCCACCAGACCAGGAAACCACTGTTGGCATGTAAGCACCACAAGGGGAGAGATCATGGTGTGTTTTGTTCACTGATATATCCCGAGGACCTGGAAGAATGTCTGACATATGGCAAGGGCTAAATAAATATTTGTTGAGTTAATTCAATAACTGAACTGCTACTAACTCTACCTGTTCCAGAACAATCCAATGCCTAACATAATTTGCTCCACGGATAATGGTTTGGATGTGTCCCCACCCAAATCTTATGTCAAATTTTAATCCCCAACGTTAAAAGTGAGACCTAGTGGGAGGTGATTGGATCACAGGCATGGATCTTTCATGAATGGTTTAGCACCATCCCTTCGGTTCCTTCTCATGATAGTGAGTGAGTTCTGGCAATATCTGGTGGCTTAAAAGTGTGTAGCATCTCCCTCCTCTCTCTCTTGCTCCTGCTCCCACCATGTGAAACACTTTGCTCCCCTTTGCCTTCCACCATGATAACATGCTTCCTGAGGCCTCCACAGGAACAGAAGCTACTATGCTTCCTGTACATCCTACAGAAACACGAGCCAATTAAACCTCTTTTCTTTATAAACTACCCAGTTTCAGGTATTTATAGCAATGCAATAACAGCCAAATACACCAAACAATGGCTTCCCCATGCTCTGCCTCTCAATACCTACCAAGTTGACTAGATGCAAGTGCAATGCTCACATTTAGAAATCAAATGCCTTTCTGATAGTGTCTGCCAACAAAGACAAAAGATATCTCAGAAGCATGCTCTCTACCGCACTTTGGCTTCCAGTCTCAAGAGATTGGATTGGAATGGCAGAACCTAGTCACATCCAGTGTGTACCACGAAAGGAGCCTGCGGAATATGGCTTTTAACTCTTTGGCCTCTTCAGCACAGGACAGCAAGAAAAGAGGGTTACATAGTCCATATTTTTTACTCCTAACATCTGTATATACATATACCATACTGAATCGTAGTAACAAGGAGAATAACATTGTCATACCTATCATACAACTATGGTGAATAGGAATAAAAATTCATTCATCCCTCTCATGGTGAACACAAAGTCTTCCATTACTGCATTTATTTCTGATAATTTTATTCTTTTCTAACTGATCAGAGTCCTTTATTATCTTAAAATCCCTGGACTAAATATTTAACAACCATAGTCATATACTATATAAAAGGGGTGGAGACAGAAGAGGAATAAGTAGGACTCAAAAACCCAGTCACATGACATGTGGGACCAGGTGAAATTAATGAATTGACTAGTAATGAATTTCTGTCTGTTTGGGCTTAAACATCAATGGGAAGAATTTTGTGTCATGGCCCTGACTGATTTTTAGGATGAGCAGTGATTCCAGTCACCCTAATATAGGAAGGTTGGGCCAAGAGGGGGCCAGGAAAATGCCAAGGATGGAGGGACCCACTTTCTACGCCCAAGCTTAGTAAGATGGTGTTGCTTTATGCATCTTTGCCAGGCTGCGCCCCTTGTATCTCATTCCTCTACACACACACACACAGAAGAAAAAACTATGCTCACACCATTTGAAAACAGGGACTGAATGAAAGATGGGAGTCATAGCCAATCTTAGTATGTCTGAAATGCTTTTATTGCAGGGAATATTATAATGTGGGGTTTATTTCTGCAGAAATGTATACAACATGGATATAAACCATAGTCATTTACGTAAATGGCAATGAAGTCAGAGTCAGGATATAGCAAATTTCTTCCTCTTATAGCCATCCAAATTCCCTTTTGTTCACAATCAAAACCCCTGGCATATCACTATTTTTTAGACAGGAGAGTTACACAATAAACTTGCCTATGGGGATTGATGTGTAGTCCTCCATGGCATGGTAACACTAGCTGGCACACCAGAAGAGTCCTAGGATGGAGACAGTCTCTTCCCTGCCTATGATTTATAGCAGTAATCTAAATAAGAATGTCCTTGTATTTTTCTTGTCACCAGTCTTCTACCTGTTCACCTGGCCAAAGCATTAGCCAGTGAGGAGTCCTTGTTCTGTCTACTTCTTCTAGAAAACTGTACCTCAAGGTTCTGCCTGCTAAGAAGATTTGCACTTCAAGCCCACTTCTGAACACAGCTATAATGCTGGAATTATCCACTTCTATCTGAAAAGCATATCATGCTTGATGATCTGTAAACTAGCAGATCAGTTTTACAGGAATTCTCTATGAGGCCATAGGTATAAATGAAAGGAAGGATAGCAATGCAGCAAACATAGGAACAATGTGAGTATAAGATGCCTTCTCAATTATCTTATTTGTGATTTTAAAAAGTTCTCCAGATAGACCTTACAAAAACAACTTCAACTTTATGATGGACTGTTGCTACATACTTCTAACTTGATAGTTTTGTGACAAGAACATTATTTTATGATGGGTAGCCTATGACACTTGGTTATTGGTATATCATGGTCAACATATTCCAGTAGCATGCCAAGATAGTAATTATCACAGCAGTCTTTATTCCAAACCTAAATGACCCAGGCTGTGACTCTGCTACTTAGCATTGCCAGAGTCTTCTCATGTTTTTCTAATCTTTAAGAACCTTTATATCCACTGGGCCTAAGTTACAAAGCCACTTCTACTGGAGCCTAGACTAGCTGGAGAGTCTTTTCTTTCTCTAGGGCTCAGCTCAAAGTTGGCAATCTTAAGGGATCCTCAGTAAACAAGTTGCAAAAAGACTCACAAGTATGATTGAAGTTGCCTCTCAGTCTATAGGAACACACAAGCATTATGACTTTTTTTTTATGTTAGTTGATGTAAAAGCTTGCAAGTTTTCCTTAACTTTAAAGGTGATTACCTTGCATGCTGCACATCATTGGATCTCTATAATCATCATTAAATTCCTGTGGGGTACAATTCTTACCCTCTTGCATGTGTGTATCTTACCTACACATACAGATCATAGTTATTTCCTGCTTACTGACCTCAATAAAGTGGGACCACATGACATCCTGTGTAATGGTGAATTGACCAGGGTTCCTGCAGACCAAATTAAACCTGAAAAATGACATAATGAAGTAATGCACTGGAGTTTTACTACCATAACTAAATGATGGAAACAAATGACCTCTAGAGTCCTCTGTTTCTTGGAACAGAAAAACTACATTTCCTAGATAAATTAACATTCCTGGTACCAGAAATTGAGTTGATGTGCTTCAGTAAAGAAACAACTTCTGGAGCAGCTGTTGACATTGCAGTTAACACATCTCTGAATGTGTAATAACCCACTGCTGAGCAGGGGCAGTGGCAGTTATCTAATAATCACATTAGTGCACACAGACCTGGGCTAGAAGGTAAAGAAACTTATGACCCAGAAGTAGGAGGGGGTCTTCGAGAGTTCGCCTTCTGCTTCTGCCCCATCTTGCTTATCCCTTTCCATCACAGATTCAGCCACAATTTTTCAAGACCAGAGACCTTGAAACATATTTCAGGACACCTTTTTTCCATCAGGTAGGTATTTGCAAGGTATTCAAACAAAGAAAGACGGGCCTTGTGGTTGGGTTGTGGTATAGAACACTAAAGATTATCTGAATCCTTGTAATATCCTTCTTCTAATCTTGGGGTCACTCTTTCCCAATAAATGCTCCCAAACTTACAAGAATCTTGGAGAGGTTCAGAGCATAGCCTAAATTGTAATTCAGCAGCTCAGAGTCAGATTTGGTCAACTATTTAGGCAATTTCACTTAGAGATGATAAAGTGATGATTCTTTCGGGAAGTCCATGGATGATCATGGTTATCTGATGTCATTTTGATCGGATAATTTATAACACTAAATATGCATTTCTTTTAAAAACTCACAAGAATATTTGAAGCAGCTACTCTACACCAGTGTCTGTATTCCCCATTGTTTCCATAATGGTCCACTGAAGGAGTCATGTCATATGCTGATGCCTTGCCTTCAGTGTGTACTTTCTTCTGGATGGTCTCGATGATAATGTTAGTAACTGCTTTATCTCTGGGTGACACGAGTAACTAGCCTCTTGTCTTCTAATGCTGATGAGATTCAAACCCACCCAGGCATTGCTGGTTTTTTGCAGAAATTTAGGGTGTACCAGTGGAGTTTGATACATGCATACATTGTAGTCTTTGTCTTTAGTATTTTAGAATATTTTCTTTCATTGAAAAGGTATATGTCACTTTCTGCAAAAGTAATTTAAAAATTTTAGGCATTTTTTAGTAGCTTATTCTATTTTAGTCAATAATATATTTGTTGGCAAAAGACAGTTTAGATTTATGGTCATGAAGTATGATCAATCAGATTGTGCTTCTTAGTAAGGATCTTATAAAGAGAAGACTTCTTCAATATTCAGAGTGAGATATGAGTAAAATGGAAAAAGTAAACATAGTTGGCAAAGAGAGAAATTACTTCTTTAAGGCCTAAACTTCATAGTTGTCCACTCATTCTACTTTTACAGAGATCATATTTCTGAAAGAGATCTAAGAGTCCATCTTGTCTAACCCTTCAGTTCACAGGAATAGAAGCTGATGCTCCACCCCCACCCCAATTAAACACTTCATTATATACTGTCTTACTCTCTAATTGCCTCTTGCACATATTACATTTCTAACAAGACTCTAAGCTCTTTGATAGAAGAGATAATTATCTTCTGTGTTTTTTTCATCTCCCTCACAGCTCTTAATACTTGTTGATTAAATGATTGATTTAATCAAGGATGCTCTCATTTTTATCCCTGATGCTTCCAAGATCACTGGTCAGGTCACAGATTGAAACACTTATGGTAGAAGATATTCTTAGTATGTAAAGAATTCTAGGTCCTTTGGATGTAGTGTACTTGGATAATAAGGTGACTAAATAAAGTCAAATGACTCAATAATTAATGGAAAAAAATCAAGAGGAAGGATTACAAAAAGGAATTTGTAAATTCAAACAAGATTAGTTTTCCAAAATAATGATCATAATACAAACGGAGTTTTGTTCACTATAAAAAATGCTAGAAAGCTATAAGAGCCACTTATAATCTAAGTACAAAATGTGTGCTTTTGTGCATATGTATAAGCACTAAAGCATATTGAGAAGTCTAGATTTTGCTTTGCACAATTATCTGTATAAATTGTGCCAATTACTGTGCACAGAAAATCAATAACTTAAGATTGGACACAGTACACATGTGTCTAGTTATTTGACAAGAAGTCATAGAAGTTTAAAATAATCTCTCTTCAAAAGTGAAAACTTGTATTTTACAAATAAAAATACAGACATAGAGTATTTATGTGCTTTGTTTTTCCAAAGCTCACACATTTATTAAATAAATTTAGATTAGCCTAAATTTGTCATTTTAATGCTTTTTCTATGCATTGTGAAGGTCATGTAGTTGTCCTGTATTTGAGGGAGATGTTTTATAAACAATGAACAAAGTTAAAACTGCAGTCACTCCTTACCATATTATTGTTAATTACATTAATGTTAATTTCACTTTTCCATCTGTGATTGCTTTAAGACAAATATACTATCTTATTCTTTTTAACTCATAGTGGCATCACCTCAGGTATCATCTATTCATCAAATCAAGTACAGACCAGCCTAAAATAAAGGAGAGAAAACAAACTCTACGATCACTCTTAGTATAAATAGGAGGTGTGGCAAAGAATTTCTAGCTTTCTTTAGTGCACTGCAGACATTAAGAAAATAGTAAAAGCCATGAAAATTAAACATAAACCATAATTACAGTAATTCAGGAATGATCTGACAAAAATCAAATTAGAAATTTTATCAAAAATAATTGATAAAACTCAAATAAAATTACAAGACAAATTATTTTAAAATGAAGAATAAATGATAAGAAACATAGCTACATATAAACAAAACAAATAATGCCTTAGGAGAAATATACAGTGAAGAATAACATTTTTAATTTTAAAAAAATTAAAAGAATTTAAAAGCTAGTGACATACATTGAAGATGGACAATGAAAATCCAACATAAGAATCATTGGAGTCCATGAAAACAACACCATCAACAACTAAAGCAAAAGAATAGAAGATATATTAAAACTTATTATTAAAGAAAGAAAAATGTACTAATTTTTTTGAAACTGAGACTCTGCCTATATAGAAAAAGCACACTTTTTTTTCTGAGAATATAGACCCCAAATGGCCAATGACAAGTCATATGCTACTAAAATGACTGGACATTATAAAGAAAACAACCATTTGTTATGAGGTCAAAAATAACATGAGACTTACATGAGAAAAAAAATTAGATCACTTTTTTTAACAGGTTGCTAGAAGAAGATAGGAAAACATATTTAAGATGCTCAAGGAAAAATAATGAGTCAAGTGTTTTATATCCTTCAAAATTGACCTTAAGTACAATATACAAGAATCAGGGAGTACTATTCTCATGTGTACTTCTTAAGGAATCTATTTAAAAATGTGTTTCAGACAGCCAAAATGTCCAGAGAGAGAGAAACCAAAGTCCCTATGATGACTACCTGTGATTGGCTGTGTAGTTACCCATAAAACTAACATAAATGAGGTTAAAACACAGGAATTATGGAATGTAAGGGATAATCTGAAAATACAGATTGAATGCAAACAAAAAGAATTTGGAGAAAAAGGAAATAGCACATAAAAAATTAATTTGGTAATAATGCTGGTATAAAGATTATTCTGAAATTGTTGCATTCTGAACAGTAATGTGGGATAAATCAAATAAATAAAGGATTAACCTTATACCAATCCCAGGGTTCTTGATGTGGACAAAAGGAAATGAGAATGTAAAAAAATATTTTAAATAAAATCTCTATGTGTTCGAATTTGAATTGGAGATATAAGTATTTAGTCTTTAAACATACCACTACAAATAAATATGTATATATCTATTTCTGTCCACCAGAAAGGTCTAGAAATAACAAAATAATTCAGTAGCAATGAGCGTTTCTAGTACCTATAGTGTGTCTAAGTATCATGACTCACTGGAATAAACCAAGGCTTTTTGGAGTAATGGTTGATTACATATCTAGAACATGAAGTATAGAAGATGAGAGTTTGATATTTTGGCATAGCAGATAGCAAAGCAAGTATCAAGGTCCAATACGTTTGTGTAAAAGGAGTTAAGAGCCAACCTGTGAATAGTGCTGCTATGAACATGGGTACAAATAACTCTTCAAGTCTCTGCTTTCAATTTTTTTGTGTGTATATACCTAGAAGTAAAATTGCTAGATCATGTGTGTTATGGTTTAAATGTTGCCTTCAAAACTCATGTTGGAATTTGATTGCCATTGTGACAGTATTAGGAGGTAAAACCTTTGAGAGGTAATGGGGCCGTGAGGGTTCTGTTTTTAGGAAGAGATTCATGAGTGGGTTCCAGGTAGATCACTTGAGGTCAGGAGTTCGAAACCAGCCTGGCCAACATGGTGAAACCCCATCTCTACTAAAAAATAATAATAATACAAAAAAAAATAGCCAGGCATGGTGGCAGGCACCTGTAATCCCTGCTACTTGGCAGGCTGAGGCAGGAGAATTGCTTGAACCCAGAAGGTGGAAGTTACAGTGAGCTGAGATTGTGCCACTGCACTTCAGCCTGGACAACAGAGCAAGATTCCGTCTCAAAAAACAAAAATAAAATAGTGAGTGTAGCTCCCCTTTTTGGTCCTTTTTCTCTGTCTCTTACTTTCTTTGATCTTCTACTCTTCTGCCACGTGTTCAGCAGCATTCTTCTCTAGAATGTTTAAGGTGCCATTTGAAAGAGAAGACCACCCTTACCAGAGACAGTGACTCTTTGGTAACTTGATTTTGGACTTTACAGCTTCCAGAACTGTGAGAAACAAAATTTTGTTATTTATAAATTACCCAGTGTTCAGGTATTCTGTTATAGCAGCACAAAATGAACTAAGACAATACGGTAATTCTAATTTTAATGGTTTCATTTTTTACACTTTATTTCTTTTTTAATGAAGAGAATTATAAGATCAAAGACATTTGAAGAGAGAACTGATATGATTATATCTGTGATTTTACTCTTGACAATTAAGCTTAAAGAAGAATACTTTAAGATGGTAAAACACCTATCATCTGCTGTTAAAATGCCTATATTTTATCCCAACATCAAAATTATATAAGAAAAAATAAAGAGAAAATTCAATGTATCAGTTCTTTAGACATAAATCTTTTGATACTGATTACACAATTTATATTATTGGAAAACAATTGAAAATATATATCTCATAAAAAACAGCATCTAACAAAAATTGCATAGGCAAAAATGTGGACAATCTAAATTAAAAATGAATAATTTAAGAATATATTGACAGTTGAGTGGTATTCTCACAGAAACTTGTTGAATTGTTAACAAACCACAAAGAGAAAGGTTAAGTTATAATATGAAAACTAAATTAGAGTTCTGCTAGAAAGATGTTTATTTTCCCATGCCAAAGCCTAGCTTAGTATTGTATTCTGCTCCCAAAATAGTTCTAGCACTGTTCTATTAAGATCTATTAAAAGTCCATTGTGTTTTCATGATTTCATTACTTCAATTTTTTCTTTATTATTTTTCATTGTAAAAGCTTTTCATGTATAACATAGATGTTAGTATATCAAATTTCATATAATGGGAAAGTATCCAGTTCCAAATATCAATAAAGTTAAATATCAAACATATAATTGTTTATTATTTAAAATGTCACCTTTTAATTACTTTTGAACACTATTGTTAATGTCTTCTACCCTTCTTTTAACAGGCTATAATCATAAAAATCACAGCTAACTTAGAAACATACCACCGGATTGACATATTGCTCCAATTTCCGCCCCCCCCAAAACAAAGAATAATTAAACGTTAAAAATCAGCAAAATTCTACAATCAACTGTTTAAAAAAAAAAAACTAGTTTATAAGTTAATGGAGAAGAAATTAATGATTTCTAGAAACCAGCATGGGTTTACTGAAACAGAATATACCAAAAGTATTAGCATGTCAATACTTAAAAGACATATAGGACAGGTGGATCACAGAATAACATAGATTTACTGAATCTGAAAGTGCTATCTATTCTTGGATTTTTTTCATGATGAAGACTCAGTTACACAGGTTTGTGTGTGTGTGTGTGTGTGTGTGTGTGTGTGTGTGTGTGTGTGTGTTTTCTTATGTCATTCTGAGATAGTCTCTAAGGACAGGGTTCATTTTTTACTTTTGCCCAATCAAACATTTCTATTTCCATCACTATTTTGATGAACAAATAGAAATGTGAATCAAATCTTCGGAAGGCATAAGCTAGAGAGGGTTTGTATTTATCATTCAAAATATACAATCAGCAAAAATCTTGAGACAAAAATAATGGAGATGAAATTTAATCCAGGTATTCTCACTTTTCCCCTTTTTGTCATTTCCCTTAGATACATTTAACATTCATAGCAGTTGATTAAATAAAAGAGAAAAAGAGACATTTAATCTTACTTTTTTTTAAAAAAAAATTCAGCAGTGGCTCATTTGAAAAAGATCTGAAAGGCTTTATAACGGCAAATTGAATAGTTCAATATAAGTCAATAGTTTTATATGGCTGCCAAAAAAGCTAATTTAATCTCAAATGGAATTAACAAAACCAGAGTGCTGAGCAATAAAGTGAAATTATTTATTCTGTGTCTCACACTGGTCAGACCACATATGGAGTCTGGGTTCATGGAGAATAGCATTTATGATGCATATTGAAAAATAAGAAATTTTCAAAGTCATCAATGCCTGAATATTTGAAATACTTGAAAAACATTCAACTGCTTATTTTGGAGAAAAGAAGCATAAAAGAAACAAGGTAGTTGTTTTCAAATACATGAAAATCTGTAGGCAAGAAATTGGAATTAGAATTGGAATTGCTTTGAGTAATTCCAACAGCAGAGCCAGAATGAATGGATTGAAGTTAGAGAGAGACTACCTATGTGATCTTTGGCAAATTGGTCTCCTAAACCCTCATGGTGTCCACTTTCAGAAATAAAATATGGGAGTAGAAGCAGATGATCTCAAGATGTAAGAACAGTATTGTGGAACAATGTGAAAACTACACTTGGACTGTTCTAATTTCTATGGTTCTGTTATTGGAAATATTTACCCAGAAAATATCATAGGGAACCTATATTTGATGAATATTCATAACAAATTACCTCCGAGGTCTTCTCTAGCTCTCAAGCTGTGGATACATATTTCTGCCTCTTTGGAAAAGATGATGTGTTTGTGATGATGCTAAGAAGTATGTGTTGAACTAACACCAAGTATGCTAAGCATGCCTTAGTACCAAAGGAAAATAAAAGTCTCATACTTAAATTTCTATTTTACTTACAACAGATATCCCATTTGTACCTGCAAAGTCATAAAAATTTATGAAGTGTTCTGATTAACAAACACTTGATATTCTACTTGATAGAAATCACTGGTAGCCATTGGAAGGTGCCGGTCGGTGTAGACCCACATTTCTGCAGATCCTAGAAGTCAATGAGTAGCTGCAAGTTTGGTTTGTATACTTTTAGACCATTTCTGCATATGCTGGAAGAATAATCCTGTGCAGGCAGAAGCAGCCCAATATATATTGCATTTGTTACTGCACAGAGATAATTTGGTGTAATGGCTAAAAGTCAGGCTCTCTAGCCAAGGTTTAAAAGTATGGTTCTATAATTTATAAACTGGTGAATTTGGTTTCAGTTTCTTCAGCTGTAACATGTAGATTACATTAGTAGCTACATCATAGGTTTATACTGATGATAACATAAGCTAATACATGAAAAGCACTTAGGATAGTGTCAAATACACAAGTTCAGATTCAATTAATAGTTATTATTATTGGGAATAATTATATCCATTAAAATGTAATATTGTATATCATAATTACCAAGAGGTTTATTTTTCTACATTAGACTGACCTGGGTTCAAATATTACTTGTTCAAGTAAATTTCTGAGCCTGTTTTGTCATATGTAAAACAGTGAATATTTTATTATATCATGAAATCATTTGTGAGGGTATATGTTATATAGTGAATATAGAGTTCCCAGCACTCTGTCTTATGTGTCAGAGACAGCTGTCTGGCTCAAATATTCATATTATGAAATTGTCTTCTGGATGCAGCTATTCAGACAGAGACTATAATTTTGAGATTCGTATCCAGTGAGATCCTGGCACTAGACCTTGCAACAGAGGAAGTGCAAAGCAACATGGGCTTTTCTCATGACCTCTGTCTCCTTCTCTCCAGCTAGATGAAAAGCACTAAGAGATCCTAGCCTGGAGAATTATGGAGCCATGTTGTTAGGAGTTTGAGATCATTACCACAGGTAAGAAAATCACCCACTAACCAGCACTACATATACTGAACTGCTATGTGAGGAAAAAAATTTATTAGTATGACATGCTCTTGACATTTTGAGTTTCATTTGTTGTGGCAGTTAAAGTAAGTCTTGTTAATATTCATTAAAAGTAGTAAGTGTTCAATACATAATAACATTCATTTTAATCAAAGTGTCTGACAGACTGTCTGGAAAATATGAGGGTCTTAAGGAGTAGTAGACATTATTCTTTTAATGCATCTCAGTGATATAGAGAAATATGAAAAAAAAGATGTGAATTATACTCCAAATTCTGTACTAACATCAAAGATGATAATACTAGCTCCATTTGATTTTACCATTTAAATATTAACATTTTATTGAAATAACAATAAAGCATTATCATATTTACAAAATAGAATTACATCTCTACTTTCTGTTTAGCATCCTCCAGATCTACTTTACAAAGTGAAAACATAATAATTTCTCAACTGATCACATTTTCTTTAATATCATATTAATTCAAGTTTATATATTTCATATAATTTGTATGTAGAGCAAGTAAGTGTTTGGGTTTCAATATCATCTCATTGTTCTTTATGTTAAAAACCATAAAAATACTACTTAAAATATATTTATGAACTAAAGTTGGACAAGAGAGTGCCCTCTGTAAGTTGAGTGACATAAGATTAAGACACATAAAAGGAAGACTACATATTTGTGAACTGTATAAAACTAAGAGTTCCAGAAAGCAACATAGGCAAAACATATAAGTGAATTCAGAGGTGGTTTGTGGAACGGTATGGACAAAGAATACAGCATTGTCTAGAGAAATATGTGTTGTGGTGAGACTTGCCTTGTGCCTCCAAAAATATGTCTTTAAAAGATATGTTTCTTAATCAGAAGACTGACACATTCACTGTAGAAGTGACTACATATGGCAAATTCTTTCTTCTTAGGCTGAAATTGTACAGAGTGAATGTTAAGGCCAATTCATCTTAATTAAGCAAAGATGATAACTTATAAAATTTTAATGGATGAAGACATTAAGTTCAGTTAATCAGATAATATTTATCACATTGTTTTTAACAAGTTAATGATCAGTTTAAAAGTTAAGACCTAGGGTATATACACTGAATTCCTAATTGTTTCAATACGTCACGAAATAGTGAGTTTTTTGACAAAATTTGATGCATTTCATTCACATAATTATTAACAAAATTATTAACAAAAGAAATTATTAACAAAAGAAGCTACATGTTCACATCTAATTATGAGTCATGTAAAATATGTTATCATGTTAGCCATGGAAGTGTAATACACATAGGCCATTTTGATGTTTCCTTTCCATTTTTGGATTTTAAAAATTTGTTTTCATGAAATTTACAGATAATACATCAAGCAAAATTAAGCAACAATTTCATCTGTTGAACAATTAATTGGTTTTCCCTTTTGTTAGTTCATGATGTGTGCGCTAAAAATAAATTTTAAGTGTAATTCTGTTAACTAAGAAAGCATCCTACAAAGATATTAAACCTGTTTGGAAATATATTGTGAAATGGATGCTTTAAACTTATGTTAAATAATACTATAGTGTATCTATGAATTAATTTCTTATTTCACCAACCACTCTTGCTTTTTCATTTGCTATACTCGCCCCTATATATTACAGGTTAAAGCAAACTGTGATACTAGAATTAGTGTATGTGTTTATTGATGAGCATTTTGCCTTTTATTACAATACAGCAATTCATTAACTCAGA
Organism: Cacajao melanocephalus; assembly: GCA_963573385.1. Lineage (NCBI taxonomy): Eukaryota > Metazoa > Chordata > Mammalia > Primates > Pitheciidae > Cacajao > Cacajao melanocephalus. The sequence continues at coordinate 39,693 of CAUYLG010075422.1, read as the reverse complement.
ATTGTAATTTACCCTTTTGCTCAAAATTAGTACTTGAGAAAGCATACTCTTTTTTTTTTTTTTTTACCTTACACACAAACATTTTCTGGAAATTTGAAATAAAAATAAGCATGTGCTCATGCATAAAATTAAATGTCTTAGAGACACTTTATGATTTTATAGAAGAGCAGAAACTGCTTTTAATTTTTTGTCTTAAATTCAAATTACTCTTTGTTATAACAATTAGGTTTTTAAAATTCATTTCAGTCAATCAACTTAAAAATTTATCTCCATTTGTTGGTACCTTATTAGTGAGTAATGACATAAAGGCATGCTCTCTATTTTGCAATTCTACGCTTACTGAGGACAGTGCAATATAAAGAGCATCCCTTTATGTTGATATAGCCAGAATTGCTGTATCCGAAATGGTAAAGAAATATAGCAGATGCAGGTCTGACTCTCATATTTAAAATTTACAAAGTTAGCCTGCAGTGTATTGAAAGACAAAGCTTTCTCATGTTTTCAGAGTTGAAGAAAGTCCCTAACAGATAATAGGTGTACATTTGTTGAGCGAATATATGTAACAGGAAGCTTAACTGCTCAGAATGAAGCTAGTAAGCACTGCTTCCTTTCATCCCCCAGGGGAAAGGAGAGCGTTATGATAAAACAGAATTTTCTATATAATTTTTATTCATCTTTTGTGAAATCATTATCATGTAAATGATAGATTCTTTTATTCCCCTATTTCTCTTTTATTTTGTGGTTTAACTGGAGAGTTTGGAATCATCCATATCTTTTCAACAAATGAATCTACAGTATGGTATTTTCTTCATTAACTCGCAAAGCAAAACATATTATTTGGCATTTTGGCGTTTCATTCTTATTCCTGAGAAAAGCCCAGAAAACTGACACAACTGCAGGGTGCTGATTACACTTTGTTTTTATGAGAAGAGAAATATGTTTTTTGTTTTTACTTTTTCTGAGTTGTCTTGGGAGCAAAACTGCCTCCAGCTACAAATGGGCTTAGTTGCCCACGCCCATCTTGCGGGTGTCACCTGCTAAGGTGAAGAGTCTGGAATAGCCCAGACACATTATGTATGGGTGGCCTTTTGTTTACAACAGACAAAGCCAAAATCCTGGGGATTACTTGAAGATATCATATAACACACAAGATGGAGTTACTATTATTCTCCTCTAAGACATATAGTGTTTCCCCTGGGCAGAGGAAAAAACCCATAGCCAATCATATGGAGGCAGAACCCATTAAAGATTTATGCAGGCCCGAATTACTTGGCTTTAACGTATTTTTTTTTTCCTTTCTCTCTCTCTTTTTTTCTTTAATAAGAGAGACGTTTCTTCCTGAACAGAAAAGCTGATGTAGATAGTATCACTAGTAATCCTTGGCTTAAGCACAGAGCTTCTAAATGGCTTGAATTAGGCTGGAAGATGGGCTGTTTGATTTCCCTTCCTTTTTGTTTCTGTTTTTAAGGCTCTGTCACCAAATGTCCTACTAAACTAGCATTTATGTGGGCTTGGGACCTCTGTGTGTAAGTTTCCTTTTAAGCATAGTCAATGAAATAGCTTTGAAGCTGTTGAACTGTGTAAATGTTATATTAACATTTTCTCTAGCAATTATAGACATTTACATGGTCTTGTTGAAATAGCACTTTCAGAGGGAGGAAAAAAATACCAGAAGTGAAGGTACACAATGAAATGAAAAAGCAGCAGTGTGCTCTATTTATTTAGTTTCTGAAATAAATCATTTCGACTTTTAATTTACACTTCTCTAGGATGGTGGTTAAGAATAGACAAACAAAGGATACTGACAGAAATAATTTCATTTTGTTCCTTTGTTACATTAGATCATTTAATTTCCACATTTCATTTGGTTTGCATATGGAGATTTGACCAATGCACCTTGTTCTTTAACTTTGCTAACTAATAACAAGGACTCAGGAAGCTCATTCTTAAGACCTAAGACTCATGGATGATGATTCAAAAATTATGAGACTACAAGTAGTTGTCCAGTTATAAGAAGAAAGGCAAATAGAGTAAATTAGACATTAATCCAAAGTATTCCCAACTATCCATGTCTCTATTTAACAGATCATAATGTGCTTTCAAATTGAAAAGTGGTTTGAATCATTCCAATAACTACCACATATATCACTGTATGCAGTCTGATGAACAGCCTGATGCAGGAGAAAATATAATCACTCAGACCCTAAGGAAATAGTTTAATAGTCTAATTTTGGTCCCTTTCCACATACAAAACAATCATTTACTGATGCACAGTGTTTGTAAAATGTTTGAAAAAAAAATTCTCCTTTCACATTGATACTACTAAATTTAGTTTCTCTAAAGATCAATAATAGTAACCTTAACATTAGTTATTTTCATGGGGTTTTTTGCTCTTGATAGGCTTCTGTTCAATGGTAGACTTGCTTTATCATGGATAAAAATGTATACATTTTTAATCTTTGCACCAATTCAAAGCAAAGAACATATTCATGATGGAACCGTTGCTCAGCAACTGTGATCTCTCCACTAGTCTGATAGTTGCTTTCTCTCCAGCAGGGCTCATATGCAAGATGGACAGAGGCATTGATCCTCAACACAGCATCAGACTTTGTTACACACATTTCAGAAGCTGATAGCAGTAATCTTCTATAAGAAGATGTCTATACATCATAGAACTTTTACAGTTAAGCTTTAAAAGTATATTGCTATATAAGAATTTCTACAGTTTGGCTATGTAATTGATTTTCAGTTTTTAAAATTATGTTTTGGAAAACCTAAATTGGTTGGTCTTCGTGTGATCTCTAGATGCAGATATTATGTTAAAATCCACACAAAATATTGTTTAGTATTTTTTCCAAATTTTCCTACTTGAAAAGTTAAGTGCCAGCTTCCACCATGGTAGCATGCCTCTTCTCTGCTAAGAAACAAAATCTCAATTGGAATACAAACTCAGTGCTCAGTGATTATATTAAAAAACCGAATCACTATTTCATAGCAAAAAATGTTTTTGGAACCACATTATTATCAGATAGGGAAACAGATTAATGCAAGAGTCAAAACTAGAATTATGTATATTAAAGATAATGAACATATGAAATATTCCCTTTTGATGTGCATTTTAACTTAAACTAAAATTTTAGATTGAGGACATTTTTAATTTAAATTTATTTTATAAAACATTGACATATATTTTATTAATTATAATTTAATGCCTTGTGTCAACTTACATGTTTAAAGTATTTAATTTTTTAAAAAATTAAGTGGTTGAGTGAGCTTACTTTAATCTGATAAAATGTCAGTTCTGATATTCTTGAAATTTCTCTCTGATTGACAATATCTCAGGAAAAGCATTGCTTTGGCTAGCAAATTAATCTATATGGAGTCACATTAGATCCTTTCTTAAAAATAAAATTAAGAAACTTGACCTGAGACCTTAGCAGGCCTCAGATTTTCTTATTTCTTGGCAAAAGTGGTTCGAGAGTTTCAGATAGTTTTTTATTGGGAGATAATGTGCTACTTAGTACAAACTTACTACCTTTTAAATACCTGAAATATCCTGCAAAAGCAAATTCAAGGAACCAAACAAAAAATTTACAAAACATTCTTGAAATGTGAAATTGTATTTTGATGAGGAATTCACAAAATTATAAAAATCAAGGAAACATTTCCCAAGCTAATGAGCCATTTATAATTTGGAAAAAGACATAAATTTAAAGATCAGTTTCATGTGATCAATGAGACTAATTTCAGCAGAACTCACTTGTCTAATAATGTCAGCCATCTAAAACACAAACAAAAAACAAAATGTAAGCAAAAACTTTTGCTTAGAGTCCAAAAAATTTTTACAAAATTAAAAGCATTTATTAAAATGCTATTTATAATAATGTATATATGTATACAAAAACCCTGAGGTAGCTTTATCCTTTCACTCAACACACTCTCCCATAGTCCCTGATTTAACTGTGTTCCCAGATATATTATAAGCTATATCATGGGGTTGGGTCAAGTAGTAGTATTCTTCTTTATTTCCTTTAACCTAGGGTATATAGTCGGATATCAATAAACATTGATTAACTAAATGAATTTGTTTAAAATAGTCAATAAAAGAAGAACCAAAATTATTTTGTGCATGAAGTCTTTGAGCAGAAATCTAAGTTATAACCTTTAGAAGCATATAAAATCACTGTGGAGTTTTAAGAAGCAGACAGCTGTATAGTGAATCAGCTAAGAGAGACTAGCTAAGCCTGTGAAATTCATTGTCAAGAATATTTTCATAGAGGTTACTGAGTAAACTAAAATTGGTCAGCTAAAAGATGATCAAGATTTCGAGAAGATGAAGAAATAGTGTCTTTTTTAAAAGACTGCAACTATAAACAATTATAGAAAAAACAACTGTAACTGCCCAACGTATAAATTTCAATTTATATTTGAAATCAGTTTATACAGTATTGAAGAGTAATTGATACTCTTATGGAGGGTCTAGTGGCCATAGGAAATTTTCTTCCCTCTTCTATTTAATGACTCAGGATTGTTTTCTTCCACTTCTTAATTCCTCATTTCTACAGAAATGCTCTAGCACTTCCAGTCCCAAGTTCACCCTTGTTTGAGATAATTTCTTGTATGGTAGAATTTGTGAATTAAAAAAATATCAACCCTCTAATTCATCCTCACAGTGCCCTGATTACAAATGAAGTTGAGCACTTTCTCAACTGTTCATGAGCCACTTTTATTTCCTCTTCTATAAAACCCTCAACTATTTATTTTGTCTATTTTCCTGTTTGCTTTTTTAAATTCTTGATTCATGCCATTTTTAAAATTTTCAGGATATTAAACCTTATTGGAATGGATGTTGCAAATATCTTCTCCCAAATTTCAATTTGCGGCTTCCTCCCCTTTCTCCCTGCCCTCTTCCACCACACAGTTTCTGTCTGTGTGTTTCAATGAAGAGAAGTGGCTTTTTCCCCCCTCAGAGGTAGCTTCAGGGTTCAGGGGGTACATGTGAAGGTTTGTTACATGGGCAAATTGTGTAACTGATGTTTGATGCACTGAGGTTTGGTGCACAAATGACCCCATCATTCCAGTAGTGAGCATCATACCCAATAGGTAGTTTTTCAACTTTTACCCCTTCCTCTCTTCCCATCTAGAATGTCCCAGTGTCCTGTGTCTATTGTTCCCATGTTTATATCCATGCATATTCCATGTTTAGCTCCTACTTACAAGCGAGAACATGTGGTATTTGGTTTCCTTTCCCCGTGTTAATTTGCTTAGGATATTGGCCTACATGTTGCCTACATGCATTCATGTTGCTGCAAAGGACACTATTTCATTCTTGCTTCATAGTATTCCATGATGTATATATACCAAATATTTTTATCCATTCCATTGTTGATGGACACCTAGATTGATTCCATGTCTTTGCTATTGTGAATAGTGCTGCAATGGATATATGAATGTGAATGATTGTGTCTTTTTGGTAGAACGCTTTATTTTTATTTGGGCATACACCCAGTAATAGGATTGCTGAGTCAAATGGTAGCTCTATTTTTAAGTTCTTTAAGATATATCCAAACCGTTTTTACAATGGCTGAACTAATCTACCTCCCACCAACAGTATATAAGTATCTTGTTTTCTCCACAACCTTGACAGTATTTGCTATTTCTTGCCATTTTAATGACAGCCATTCTGATTGTTATGAAATTGTATCTCTTGTAGTTTTGGTTTGCATTTGTCTAATGACTAGTGATGTTGAACGTTTTTAAAATATACTTGTTGGCTGCATATATACATCCTTTGAGAAGTGTCTGTTCATGTCTTTTGCCAATTTTTAATGGCAATGGTTGTTTTTCTGTTAATTGTTTAAATTCCTTATATCTACTGAATACTAGACCTTGGTCAAATGCATAGTTTCAAATATTTTCTCATTCTGTAAGTTGTGTATTTACTCTGTGGATAGTTTCTTTTGCTGTGCAGAAACTCTTTAATTAGTTTCCACCTGTCAATTTTCTTTTTGTTGCAATTATTTTTGGGGACTTAACCAAAAATTACTTGTCAAGGCCAATGTCAAGAAGGGTATTTTCTAGGTTTTTTATTCTAGACTCTTTATAGTTTGAGGTTTTATAGTTAAATCTTTAATCCATCTTGAGTTAATTTTTGTATATGGTAAAATTTAAGGATATAGTTTGAATCTTCTGCATATGAGTAGCTAGTTTTCTTGCATCAAATATTGAATAGGGAGTCCTTTTCCCATTGCTTGTTTTTGTCAGCCTTGCCAAAGATCAGATGGTTATAGTTGTGTGGTTCTGGGTTTTCCATCCTGTTCCATTGTTTTATGTGTCTATTTTTGTACCAGTACCATGCTGTTTTGGTTAAGTAATTGTGAGGTTCTCCAAATGGATGAAACAATAGAATATATGTATATGTGAAAGGGAGTTTATTAGAGCAAATTGGCTCACATGATTACTAGGTGAAGTTCCACAATAGGCTGCCTGTAAGCTGGGGAAGAGAGAAGCCAGTAGTGGCTCAGTCAGAGTCTAAAGCCTCAAAACTAGGGAAGTCAACAGTGCAGTATTCAGTCTCTGGTGGAAGGCCCAAAAGCCCTGGATAAGACAATGGCAAGTCTGAGTCCAAAGGAAAAAGAATCAGAAGTCTAATGTTCAAGGGCAGAAGGAGCCAAAGGAAGCTTTCAGCACAGGAAAAAAGAAGGAAGCCAGAAAACTCAGCAAGCAAGGTTATCCCACCTTCTCCACCTGCTTTGTTCTAGCCATGCTGGCAGCCGCGATGGTGCCCACACACATCGAGGGTGGGTCATCCCTTCCCAGTCCGCTGAACCAAATGTCAATCTCCTCTTCTTAATGTGTCCTTACAGACACATTAAGAAACAGTACTTTACCAAACATCTATGTATCCTTCAATCCAATCAGGCTGACATCTAATATTAACCATCACAGTAACTTTATAGTTCAGTTTGAAGTCAGTGAGCGTAATGCCCCCAGCTTTGTTCTTTTAGCTTAGAATTGCTTTGGCTATTTGTTATCTTTTTTGCTTCCATGTGAATTTTAGAATAGTTTTTTTTCTAATTCTGTGAAAAAGAACATTTGTGGTTTCATAGGAATAGTGTTGACTTGTAGATTGCTTTGGTCATTACGGCCATTTTAATGATATTGATTCTTCTGATCCATGAGCATGGGATGTTTTTCTATTTGTATGTATGATCTATGATTTTTTTCACCAGTGCTTTTTAGTTCTGCTTATAGAGACCTTTCACCTTCTTGGTTAGATATATTCCAAAATATTTTATTTCTATCATGGCTACTGAAAAGGGGATTGTGTTTTGATTTGGTTCTCTCAGCTTGAATGTTATTGGTGTATAGAAACACTACTAATTTTTGAACACTGATTTTGTATACTGAAACTTTATTGAAGTCACTTATCAGCTTTAGAAGCTTTTTTCATGGAGTCTTTAGGGTTTTCTAGGTATAGTGTCATATCATCAGCATAAAAATAATTTGACTTCTTTTCCTATTTGAATGGCTTACATTTCTTTCTCTTGACTGGTTTCTTTGGATAGGACTTCTATTACTATGTTGAATAGGAGTGGTAAGAGTGGGCATTCTTATCTTATTCCAGTTCTTAAGGGGAATGCTTCCAGTTTTTGCCTGTTCTGTATAACACTGGCTGTGGGTTTGTGCTAGATGGTTCATATTGTTTTGATTGATGTTTCTTTGATGTCTAGTTTGTTGAGGGTTTTTATTATGAAGGGATTTGGAATGTTATAAAAAGTTTTCTGCATCTACTGAAATGATAATATGGTTTCTGTTTCTAATTCTGTTTATTTGGTGAATCATGTTTTTTGATTTGTGTATGTTGAACCAGGCTTGCATCCCAGGAGCTTAATTGATTATGGTGACTTAACTTTTTGATGTACTGCTGGATTCAGTTTGCCTGTATTTTGCTGAGGAATTTTGCATCTATGTTCAGCAGAGATATTGACTGGTAGTTCTCTTTTTGTTTGTTGAGTCTTTGCCAGATTTTGGTATCAGAGTGATGCTGGCTTCATAGAATGGGTTAAGGAGGAGTTCATTCTCTATTTTTAAAATAGTTTCAGTAAGATTGATACAAGCTCTTCTTTGGTGGAATTTGGCCATGAATACAACTGATCCAGGATTCTTTTCAGTTGGTAGGTTTTTTTTACTGATTCAATTTCAGATCCTGATATTGGTCTGTTCAGGGTTTTGATTTCTTCCTGCTTACTCTTGGGAAGTTGTGGGTTTCCAACAATTTGTCCATTTCCTATAGATATTCTAGTTTGTGTGCATAGACACGTTCACACAATGGGCTCTGAGGATCTTTATTATTTCTATGGGATCAGTTGTAATGTAAACTTTGTCCCTTCCGACTGCACTTATTTTGATCTTTACTTTTATTTTGTTAATCTAAATGGTATTGTAAGTCTAAACAAACTTTTGTTTTTGATGATCATTTTATGAATTAGGGGTTCTCAATTTCATTCAGTTCCACTCTAATTTTGGTTCTTTTTTTCTTTCTGCCTGCTTTGGGGTTTGTTTGTTCTTGTTTTTCTAGTTCTTCTCAGTGTGGTGTTAGATTGTTAGTTTGAGATCTTGCTAAGTTTTTTCTGTTTTGTTTTGTTTTGTTTTGCATTTCCTGTAAGTTTCCCAATTTCTAACTTCTTGATGCGTTGATGCAGGCATTTAATGCTATGAACTTTCCTCTCAACATTGCTTTAACTATATCCCAGAGATTTTGGTTTTCATTTATTTCAAAGAATTCTTTTAAATTTCTGACATATTTTTGTTTCTCCAAAGTCATTCAGAAATAAGTTGTTTAATTTCCACGTATTTTGTGGTTTTGAGGAATTTTCTTGGTACTGATTTGTAATTTTATTTTACGGTGGTCTGAAAGTATGGTTGGTATGATTTTGATTATTTTGAATTAAGACTTGGTTTATGGATGAGCATGTGATCAATCGTAGAGTATATTCCATGTGTAGATAAAAAGAATGTATATTTTGTGGTTAATGCGTAGAGTATTCTGGAGATATCTATTAGGTCCAATTGATCAACTGTCAAATTTAGGTCCAGGGCTTGTTATTTTTCTGCCTTGATGATCTGTCTAACACTGTCAGTGGGGTGTTGAAGTACTCCACTATTATTTTGTGGCTAAGTCTTTTCATAGATCTAGGAATGCTTGTTTATGAATCTAGCTGCTCCACTGTTAGGTGCATATATATTTAGTATAGTAAAATCATCTTGTTAGATTGAAGACTTTATCATTATTTAGTACTCTTTTTTGTCCCTTTACTCTTATTGATTTCAAGTGTCCTTTATCTGATATAAGAAGGGCGACTTCTGCTCTTTTTTGTTTTCCATTTGAGTTACAGATTTTTCTCCAAAACTTTAGTTTGAGTCTATGGGTATTGTTACATGTGAGATGGTTCTCTTGAAGCCAGTAGGGGGTAGGTCATGGTGTGTGTGTGTTTAAAATCCAACTTGCTACTCTATTCTTAAAAGTGGGGCATTAAGACCATCTACATTCAAGTTTAATATTGATATGTGAGGCTTTGATTCTATCATATAATTGTTAGCTTGTTGTTTTGCACTTCCTATTGGGTAGTTGCTTTAAATGATCTGTAGGCTATGTACCTAGGTGTGGTTTTGTGGTAGCAGATATTGTTCTTCCATTGCCATGTTTAGAACTCCTTTAAGGATCTCTTGTAAGTCTAGTTTAGTGGTAATAAATTCCCTTAGTGATTATTTGTCTAAAAAATATTTTATTTCCCCTTCACTTATGAAGCTTAGTTTGGCAGGGTATGAAATTCTTTGTTGGAATTTCTTTTCTTTGCAAATGCTGAAAATAGGCTACCAATGTCTTCTGACTTGTAGATTTCTGCTAAGCCCACTGTTAACCTGATGGGGTTCTCTTTGCATGTGACCTGACTTTTTCTCTAGCTGCCTTTAAGATTTTTTAGCATTGACCTTAGACAGTCTGGTGACTGTATGCCTTGGTGATGTTCATTTTGTATAGTATCTGGCAGGTGTTCTCTGGATTACTTTTATCTGGATGCCTACCTCTCTAGCAATATTAGAAATTTTCTGGAATTATTTACTCAAATACACTTTCCAGATTGTTTATTTTTTTCTCCTTCTCTCTCAGGAATGCCAATAATTCATAGGTTTGGTCAGTTTACATAATCCCATATTTCTCTGAGACTTTCTTCATTTTTTTAAAATTATGTTTTATTTTTGTCTGACTGGATTAGTTCAAAAGATAATCTTCAAATTCTGAAATTCTTTCTTCTGCTTTGTCTAGTCTATTAATAAAGCTTTCAATATTTTAAAATTCCTTAAGGGAGTTTTTCAGTTTCAGTAGCTCTGACTGATCTTTTAAAACTGTTTACTTCTTTATTTCCTGGATTGCTTTACAGGTTTCTTTGTGTTGATTTTCACTCTTATCTTGGATCTTGTTGAGTTTACCTGCAGTCCAGGCTTTGAATTCACCTGCTGTCATTTCTATGCCTCCATTTTGGCTATGGACCTTTGTTGGGAGCTAGAGTAAGTCTTTGGTGATGTCACAACATTTATCTTTCATGGTGTCAAAATTATTATATTCCTTCTTGTCTGGAGAAAGTTGTGTTGGGATTTTGGAAAATTTTTGCTTTGTTTTCTGTCAACAGGTTTTCTTTTGAGCTGTGTGGTTTGGTCTGTGGACCAGAAGATGGTGTTTACGGGTAAGAGTCAGCTACTGCATAAGCAGGTGGATATGAACTTGATCTTTATTTACTGTGAGGTGCTCTGTGTTGTTTCAGATGAAGGGCTGGACAGTGGAGTGGCTGGTAGCCTGAGTTTCCTTTTCTGTGAGAATGAGAGGACATAGCTGCGTATAGCTGGAACCCCTGGCTTAGCCACAAATATTCCAATGGCAAGTCCACACACCAGCCCTAATGAGGGTGTCTGGGAGGAACTCCTAATGAAGTGTGCTGAGGTGTCTATAGTAGGAGGGAAGTGAGGGGGCTGAACCAGCTCCCCAACATAGATAGGCACATAACTTGTTTCAGTATCACACCCTTGTTCCAGGGCTTGTAATTCCTAATACAGATGCACATTGTAGTCTATCCAGACTACAATGTAATTGAGAGCCACAGGAAAAGCTTTTTTTCTTATTTAGCATTATGGTAGATTATGCTAGGAGAATTTTCTATTGTTAAAAACCCTGAAGTAATTTCATCTTGATCATGATTTATTTTTTCATATAATGCTAGGTTCAATTTGTTGATATTCTTTTAAACTTCTTTTTCTGTTTCCAAGTGAATGTAGTCTCTAATTTTCCTAGGCTGTACTATCCATATTAGTTTTGAGAACCAAAGTTAGACTATGTTCGTAAAATGACTTAAGCAGTGTTTCTACTTTTTCTACAATCTAGAGCATTTTGTATAAGATTTGATTATTTGCTGATTGAATAATTGGCACATTTTATTAGTATTGTTTATTGGTGAAAGCATCCTTACGGAAAGTTTTTTGAGATGTTGATGCTTTTTAATTAACTATTATTTGATTATTTAACTGTTATTTGATGTATGTAATTGGTTTTCTATGTCTTTTGAAGTGTTTATGTGATTTTTTTTTTCTAGGAATTTGCCCATTTAAGTTTTGAATTTTATTTGCACAAAGCTATTCAAAATTTAATATTAAAGATGATACAATGCACATATAATACATACAAATAGCAAAATACTTATATACCATTTACTATGTGCTATGCTGTTCTAACTCCTTGCCATACATTAATTTATTTAATATCAACACTATTTATTGATATAGATTCTGTTATTTTCCCTTTTTTATAGTTGGTGAAACTGAACCAGAGAAAGAGCAACTAACTTGACTATGACAACACTGTTAACAAGTTGTGGAGTTTAGCTATAAACACACCCAATCTGGTCAGGGGATCTGAACTCATAACTGTATACACTACATGGCCTCTTATTCACTACATTGCAATTGTAGTTATGATTTCTTTCACTTTCCTAAAATCATTTATTTATTCCTCCATCCCTCATGTCTTAATAAATCTTGTCAGAGGTTTGTGTCAATTTTATTAGATTTTTTCAAGCATCTATATTTGTTTTTTTTCATCTTTTTCACATCGATGTTTGTCAGGGATATTGGCCTGAAATATCTTTTTTTGTTGTGTATCTTCTGGATTTTGTTATCAGGATGATGCTGGCCTCATAAAATGAATTAGGGAGGAGTCCCTCTTTTTCTGTTGTTTGGAATAGTTTCAGAAGGAATGTTACCAGCTCCTCTTTGTACCTTTGCTAGAATTCAGTGGTGAATCTATCTGGTCCTGGGGTTTTTTTTGGTTGGTAGACTGTTAATTACTGCCTCAATTTCAGAACTTGCTATTGGTCTATTCAGGGATTTGGCTTCTTAGTTTAGTCTTGGGAGCATGTGTGTGTCCAGGAATTTATCTATTTCTTCTAGATTTTCTAGTTTATTTGTGTAGAGGTGTTTACAGTATTCTCTGATGGTAGTTTGTATTTCTGTCGGATCAGTGGCAATATCCAAAAAGTTGCTAATATTTTTCTTATTGAGTTTTACATCTTTCCAAAGGAAAAATTTTAAAGGCTGATCTAGAAGAACAAAATAACATATGGCAAGAAGATTTAAAGCACATATATTTGCTTTTTTCCTGGTACCCTTCAATTGCTACAACTATAGCAGCTGATAGGCTTTCTTGTTAAATAATTCTTATTGTTATTGAATAATTCTTATTAAATAATGTAAATTCCCTTTGTTTTATTTTAGAGTATTTACAATGAGTTGGCACAAAAGATATTTTTCAGGATGCACATCATGCATTTATCAACCAGTAGAAAAGTAAAGTGTAAAAGGAATTCAGAAATCTGGTACCTAAATATATTTCATTATGTTCAAAAGTTGGGCAAGGAAGTGTCAACTGCACTCTAGCAATAGAAGCTGATGAGGAAAATATTGTTTAAGAGATTATATTCTTTCTTCTCAATCACATTTAAATGAATAAGTTTACAAGTAGAATGCTAGGCTAAGGGTCAGGATGTTGTATAACCCATCCCGTTTTCTGATAAGTGTAAGATTAGATGCTGTCTCCCTAAAAACTATTGAGTGGTTTAATGACATACACTTAATTCTTTGAACATTTTATGTATTTGTAAATAATGCCTTCACTTTAGGGGAAAACCATGAAATAGACTCACATGGATTAGCAAGAAGTCTGGAATGAATTATGACAGTTGTGGATTATAGCAAATTTCTTAGATAAATTTAGTGATTTACTCTAAAGAACTGCTGACTTGACACAAAGTAGCAAAGCATTACTTGGATGATTCTTGTAGGCTCTGATAGACAAAAAAGAAACAAAAATGTTTCCAAATGACCTATCCTTACTATATGAATAACTGAATATTTCTGAAGAACTTTAAAATGCTTATAATAGTATTTGCTTAAAAAGTTTGAACATTTCCCTGAAATTTTGATTCAAACTTGGAAGGATAAGTGTGTGTGTGTGTGTGTCTGTGTGTGTCTATACACACATATATAATCCTTCCAAGTTTATATGTTATCTATAGATGTATATACATATATTACACACATATATATCTATACATATATGCATACACACACCCACACAAGCCATCACTTTACTATCAAGAAAACAAAAGCCTTATATTTAATAACAGAACATATGTTTTATTACCTTATCACTGTCTACCTTATGACATCTTTCTTATAGTATTAATATTCTTACCAAAAACTATGTATAAATACAAGAAAAATCTAAATTTCATTACCATTTCTGCCCATGTTATTTCAAATTCTGTTTTAGTGGTAACTGCTATAAAAGAATAGTTTATTACATTATATGCCCAGATACGTAAGGATAGAAACAGAAATATATTCACTGATAGGCAGAGTATAAATACCACTAATAAACAATTAAAGAACAGTCTGAAGTTTTTTACAAGATTGAGCTCCCTAAATGTATTTGTTTAAAAAATTTTGAAAGTTCTTACTGCCTAAAATAAAACCTATTTTTTTTCAACCTGGTTTTATGATCCACCAAGCTAAAGCTCCAACTCACTTCCTGGATCTTACCTCCCAATATTCACCTTAGACAGTCTAGTAAAAGTGAAGAACTATCAAACTTTGGTACACTATCCTTGCCTTTACTCAGCCTGTTTTTTCCAATTGATATGTATTATTTCCATGTTTGAGTTTCTAAATCTGACTCATTATTCAAGGCTAGAATCAAGTGTTATCTCAATATTGAAGCTTTTCTTAATCCTTCTAGATGAAAAAAAAATTTCTCATCTGAACTCTAATACTTTATATATGCATCTCATTTGCATAGTTATTTACAGGTGTTTTTCTTCACTGGCAACACTGTAAAGTGTTAAAGGACAGGAGATGTATTTAACTAACTTTTTATCATGGAAAGGACAAATAGTAAGTCTTTAACAAATACTCAGTGGTGGAATATGAACAAAGAAATGGATGCATAAATAAATAGTTTAGTGATAACATGACAAAAAGCAAAAATTCAATAGAGATGCCAAGGAAATACTAATATTATTATTTTCTACACAGGAATTTTTTGGATTCTTAGAAGCCAGACTCCACACTTAGTAATTTGCAAGATCAATTACTTTCACATCAGAGCTGTTGACTGAAGCTTCACCAACACAATTATGAGTTTTCCAGTTCGTAGACACTCTTTTCTTCACAGGGAGTGTACTCCTACCAACTGTTATGCCTTACCGTGCCACCATTTCTGCCAAAAACAACATCTTCCACCAGTCCCCTGCTCCTCAGCTGTGCTGCTCTAAAACAATGTTTGCTCCTCATTAAAAATCTGCAAAGCCAACTGACCACACAGAACCTAAACCAAGCAGGGGAAGACAGATGTAAAATTTGATCTTGGTTACTCATGCCGCTTCCCACACAATCTGTTGAGAGCCCTGTTAGGAGGTCATAATAGCAGTCAAACCATATGATTGTGAGGGCTACTAATGCTGTTACAAGATTATTGCAAAGTAAATAAATCACAACATTAATCAGTTGCAGCTTGTAAAGACCATGCAACGGAAGAGGAACTTGTGCCACCTAACCCATGTAAATTGGACCCATGGTTCTGGTCTATCTCCAAGGAATAAGAAAGGTTTTATAACCAGATGGAATTTTAAACAAAGAAATTGGCCATAGTTGCTGCATTATTGGCCTTCCCATTGGTCTGCTGTGACATGGAAAGACCAGGCACAAGAAGTTAAAGCAATCCAGATTGTTTGAGAAGTGAGGATGATTGAATACTATTAGAGCTCCAGGCAAACTCACTGAATTTTGTGATTTCTGCCTCTCTTCCATTTACAACATAGAAATGTGGCTATAACTGACGCCCTTTCATTCTCAAGACTTGGTGCTAACTACTATTAGAAAAAATAAAATGTAGGCCAGGTGTGGTGGCTCACGCCTATAATCCCAGCACTTTGGGAAACCTCACCTGGGCAACATAGTGAAAACCTGTCTCTAGTAAAGTACAAAAAAAAATCAGTTGGGTGTGGTGGTGTGCACCTGTAGTCCTAGCTACTCTGGAGGCTGAGGCAGGAGAATTGCTTGAACCTGGTAGGCAGAGGTTGCAGTGAGCTGAGATCATGCCACTGCACTCCAGCCTGAGTGGCAGAGCAAGACTCTGTCAAAAACAAAAAAAAAAAAGAAAAAGAAGAAAGAATGAAAGAAAGAAAAAGAAAGAAAGAGAAAGAAAGAAAAGATAGAAGAGAAAGAAAAAGAAAGAAAGAAGAAAAAGAAAGAAAGAAAAAGATTAGAAAGTATCAGCAATTTCAAAGCCCATTCCTCTTTTGAAATACCTCTGCTTAAAGGATACATTTTCTTAACAATATAATTAATCTTTGGTTTGGGGCAATGCTCAGAAATTGCTGGGTCCTTCAATATTCAACATCTACAGAGATTCAAAATTACTGAATTTACTCCTCCACTCAAACATAATATAACTGACCTTCTTTCCTGAAAATACGAGAGAGTAAGTCAGAGATTTCCCTCGCTACAGAATATTAAGTATCAAGATAATGTTATCTGGTTGATCAATGGGCCCCAGATGAGCTAGATTAACATGGACTGTAAGAATAGAAATGGAAAATAGGGAAACACTGCTATGTGTCAGATCACTCTGGACCATTAGCAATCCCAGGACATGCCCAGGACTACTAGGCTGTCATTTAGGATACCCTTTTCCACCTCTACCCTACTATATTGAGTGTGGATAGACTGCAACATGCTTGACTAAAACATTAAAAACACCTTGTAGATTTCAAATAAATATATATTCAGAAATAAAGAGAGAAGAGAGAAGAATAAGTGGAACAGTTATAGCTCGAATACAATATACTTTAGCGTGGGTTGTATTTCTTGAGAGTAACTCTACTTCTTCAAGAATATAAGAATATTAAAAGTGTCAACATATATAGAAACATAATAAAACCATCAGGTTTTTAAAAGTTTAATTTAAAATACTGAAAACAATGAAGTAAGGTGGCTAAAATGAATTTATCCATTCATACAGATTAACACATTTATAATTTTGGAGGCATATGGGCAGAGGTAATTTCTGAGATAAGTAATTTGCAAATGCTATTGGCCTATTTCTATGGTTGAAAATCTATATTATTAATAAATGCCTATACTTAATATATTAGTAAAATGTATATTTTTCCTTCATAATAGAGACATACTCATGGAAAATTATCATTTATCTTTATAGAACTTATCTTTTACCTGTGAACATTCCAAGTGGTATACATACACAGACATATATATACATATACACACACATAGATATGTATTTTATATATACATAATCTATGAATAGAATTGCTTAAAACATTTATGCAAGAATATGAATTGTCATATTAAAGAATTTTCATTGAATTTATACCTGCATTACTATATGCATTTAACATAGAGCATAATTTTTTTAAAAATTAAGTAAAATATTAATGTCACAAATTATATAACAATCAGATCTATTTATGCTGTCCTTACAAGATATACCAGTCCCAAGTCTTCCTTAATAACCATGCTAACTTAATTAAAAACAAGTTTTCTCCTGTTTTTTATGATAAATAATTTAAGGTTTTTCTACAAATATACCAACAATATTTTAAAACTACATTCAAGTGTGTTCTTGCACAGCAAGATTCTTTATTCTAGAAGGCAGACCAAACAATACATATTTATTAATACGAAGCTCATTATTTTGTAATGAAATGAAAATTAAAATTTTATGAGCACAATCTATATTTAAGCATTATGATAGTGATCTCATTGTTTATATGATCATACAGTTTTAATTTCAACTGAGCTAAATTTTCTTGTTAATTAAAAAGACCTTAAGAATTTTTTAAGCCAATGGGGAAAAAAGGAGGGAGTGTGGGAGTCACTGCCCCTCTCAAACAAAAATGAATTATGTAAACACAGATTACTTAGTGTAGGGGAATATAGGAAAGGTATCTCTGACTTTTCTCTGCTTGCCAGGTCTGTGTCTCTTCTATCATCAGCTGCATGTGTAAAGCACGTTACAAATCATAATAAGGTAACAGAGTAAATGCCATTTATGATTCACAATTACATAATTTCTTGGTTCAATATCCTTTCTCAGTCATTGAAAGAATTACAAAAAACTACAATTACTTTGCACCAACCCAACATACGTGTGTATACGGGCTTCACACTGGAAGATATGCATTACATGTACATATTATAGATGAGAAAAAGTTAGTTGTTTGAGTCACCAAGCCAATACTAATGAACACTGCCAAAAGTACTGGGAAATGTGTGTGTGTGTGTGTGTGTGTGTGTGTGTGTGTGTGTGTGCGCGCATGCAATTGGGATAGTGGTAAATGATAGAGTATAGGCTTTTGATTTCATCTCAATGGTGAAAGGCTTTTGCAGGATAGCTTTTTGCATGGAAAATCTCACCTAGCATCTTAGATGTCAGGAATAACAGAAATGAGGTTTTTCCTCACTGTTTAAATCCTATATCCATATGTACATATTCATGCATGCACATGTTTGATAAGGAAGAAAGAAGTTAAAATGAGTTTAAGCTATCTCCACCATCTGCAAGTTACTAGTGAGGAGCAGAATGTTTTCATCAGTCATTGTGGGTCAGATCTCAATGATTAAAAACCCCAGAGCTCCTCAAGGGTATAATTTCCTGGTTCTCCACCTGCACACATCCCTGTGGACCTCATCACCCTTGACTCTAACTAAATTCTGAAAAAGCGAGTAAATTCTCATTGAAAAGCAGAGTTTAACAATACACGCAAAATGAAACTGGTCATGTTCATAACCAGATAAACAGCATGAGATTTTATTTTTAAAAATCAAGAAAAAAAATGCTTGCTTAACTTTGGCTCATATGACCTATTGTTAACCGATTGCAAAATAATTATGTTATATTAAGAAAACATAGAAATATTTTCTTGAGGTTTCACATCAGATATCATCATTGGAAGAGCAGTTGAGTTCCAGTGGCCTGAGAAGCTCAATTTGGCTTTTGAATGCTTTGGGGTCAATAAAACCTCAAATGATTTAGGCCATCACACATCCCCTAGCCATGTAAATCTTTAAGCATGTCAAAGAAAATTTCATCTAAATAGCCTGATTCATTTACACTTAACTCATCAAAATCAAAATAAGTGTTTGTAGAAGTTATTTGATGTTAAGAAAGTCCTCATTATAAAAAGGCTTGAAATCTGTACTTTTCAGAAAGAGAATGTCATTTCAAGATTAAGCAATTTCTCTCTACCTCTACATTTTTACTGTTAGTTCAAAACTCAGAATACTTTTAGTTTCTAGGGGCACTGAATTTACATTGAGGTAGTCTATTTTTCTCAGTCACAGCCAGATCACAGCGCTCTCTCTCTCTCGGTGCTTATAATTCCACTGAGATACCTCCATAATTACAAACAGTGCACTATACTTGTTCTGAGACAAAACAGCCCTCCATGACTAAGGAGTGTATAAAACAATGGATTGAAATAATCTTCCTTTTTATTTCTTCTTCAGTGAATATTGCTAACATTAGATATAAATGAAGTGAACTGTAGTAATGCTGGTAATTTTAAAAACAAATGTGGGAAAAGACCTAAAACTTTCCTCAAAACTAATCTGGAAACATAAACATCAGCAGATGACTTTTATGTAAGATTCTACTGCAGGGCTTTATTTTGTTCTTGTCAAATTAGACAGAATATAATGTTTATTATCAGTTTTGTCAACATTTATAACATGTAAAACTACAAATATACATTTCTAGTTTCTTTGAAAAATTAATTTAGAACAGAATCTTAGAGCAAAATGGTATTTGATTTGACGACCTTTGAGAGTGCTGATTTTTACATTGTTGAAGTTATATGATATCTTGGGATAAACTGGTCATTTTATGAGCCATATATAGAATAAAAATTAAAAAAACTGAAAAGAGAATTATTCTGATGTTTTTGACACAATCTATATCCTGAGTAATTGAAACTTTTACGATCATTCTTGTTTTGTCTTGATGCAAGTAAGGTAATATGTTAAGAAATTAGATAAAGTTTCATAATGAACAATCATTGCTCCAGAAAAAGTATGGTGGAGTCATTAAAACAACAAAATGGGTGCCAGACTACTTGCCTTTGAATTCCAGCACTGCCACTTCATTAATTGCTGGGTGACTTTGGGCAAGTCACTTGAATTATTTGTGCCTGTTTCTTATGCCACCATGCCTGGCTAATTTGGGCTTTATTAATTTCTCTATTTTTTTTCTCTGAAAATACTTCTCTATTTCTCTTCTTCCTCTGTGGTCTGGACATTCCCTTTACCTAGCTTATGCAAATATCCTCTTAACTCTCTCCCTGCCATCCAATCCCCTCTTTCAAATGAGTCTGTCCACCACTTCCAGACTTACCTCCTTATAACACTGTCTTCCTTGTTTGATTACTGCTCTCTCTGTACTCTTCAATACTACGTTCAAAGTCTTTTAAGTGGTTTTCAGTGTCTCTATCATATGACTCCAGTGAACTCATTCAGTATGTTTATGCTTCTTGCATTGATATAGGTTTCTTTTGAGAGTGGAACACATCCTACTCATTCCTACAATTTTTGTTGTTGGATTTTTCTATCCCAATATGACTCTCTCTCCTTTCATTTCCATATATTTATATCTTAAATATTTTAAGGTATATATCAAGTATCCACTCATTCCAGGAATTGTTTTTGACCATCTGACCACTCTGATCTTTCCCTTCTAGGAGTCACTATGGCACTTAGCATCAATGCTAAGAATTTAATATTTTGATATGTGTCAGATACTTCAACCAGAAATCAAGAACTTATCTTCTTGAGGTCTCACACAATCCACTCATCAAAGCCACAGGCATATAACACCTAAGCAAGAAGCATTTATTACAAGATTAAGTGATTAGTAACTTAAATGTGTACAATATTACAAATAACTTCATAAATGCTAGCATTTAAATTTCACTTATGAAGCAAATTTAGTAAACAACCCTGTAGCAGTTTCTTTACTCAGTCTTACCGAGTTGCCATCATATATCCCAAATCGTTTTTCTTTATTCCAGTTCACTTTCTCTACAGCACCAGCCCAGGCTTTTGGAACCAGTGATTCTGTATTGGTTTTCAAAAATGATCTAAGTCAACTGCTTTCTTTCCTTTTTATTATCATAATACAGACTTGTAAAAATAATACTAACATTAATACAATCATGAAAATGATTCTTACAACTAATTTATGTTTTAGTATTTGTATACCTGCATCGAATGTCTCAATTACTCATTCTTCACTATCTCCATACTCTGATTTTTCAGATTCTCCCACTGAGGTGGCAGAATATATTTTTCTACTTTTTGGCTTCAGATTTAGCCACCAGGTTTGCTTTGGTCAAATGAATAAGACAAGACTTATGGGATAAGCCTTAAGAGTACTTTCTTGTTCCATGGTTCCTTCTTAGGTTTCTGGCATCAACTTAAAAATAAGAAGCCTAGGCTAGCCTGCCAGTCCTAGAAGAAGCATGAGAAACACATGGAGCCCTATCTAGATCATCTGTTCAGCAGACACCTAACACACTTGAGCAATGCCAACAGAAATTGGCAGAGTCATGCAGTTGCACCAGGCTTAAATCAGCTGACCTCCAGCTGTCTGGATAAACATCTAAATAAATATTGAATGTGGCTGACTGATGAGGTTTTATGGTAGTTTCCTACACAACATGTTTATGGTCAACAGTATTGTTCTTATTGGAAATTGCATAATGGGGTATGGGTGTAGTACCGTGACATTTTCACTGTCTAGGGCTCCAAGGGATCTTATGTGATGCTTTAGGAGCTAAATTAGATTGGTGTCTTCAGCATAAAAGTAGAAAGCTTTTAAAAATGTGTTTTCTTGGGTATGTGTTCTCTTGTTTGTGTTTCATGGGGAGGAGGGATATTTTTCTGATACTTAGTTGAAAAATTAGACATAAAGGATAGTATATTGAGGTAAGGATGGAACTATGTGAAAAGTATCATTGTGGGTATCATTTGTCTTTTTACAGCCTTTAGATTAAATGCCTGTTCTTGTGAAGGGTTCCTGCGTTTTCAAATCTAGATTTATAGTCTTCCTAAATATTTATTTTTCAGAGTGTGGTCCTCTTTTCTTTCCCTAATGTAGCCTGTATACTTCTTTTCTTGTCTGTATACTCTTCTAGACGATGATATTTATGAGGGGAAATACATGTATGTCTTGTTCACTGCTAAATCTTGAACCCTAATTATACTTCTAGTCACATAAGTGTCCCTCTATAAATAATTTTACTGTGATGTGATATAGATTTTTCTCTTCTAAAATATATATTCTTTAATTTGCCCTTTGCTTTAGAAACCTATTTTAGATATTTTGTTCTATGATAAAATTACTTTATGACAAAGATTACATTTTTTTTCCAAAGTGGTTATCTTTTATTAATATTATAAGTTTAAAGAGATTATGACAACATTCTGAAAATATAAATATTTAGACAATAAATTGTACAAGTTTCTCTTTTACATCCTCAGTCTTTTCCCTGAACAAAAACACATTTAACCATTTTTTAAATTTTAGTCATAATTTAAATAATTCCTAATAGTATGCTTATGCCTTCATTTCTAAATATTTCAATTTAAATATTATCAGTAGTTTCACTTGCATTAAAAAGTGATGAATTTTACTACCTTACACTACATTCTTTCTCCTTGGAAAGTATGCAGATACATTTTACTTTTCATTTTTATATTAGTATTTATAATCTTAAATAATGTATTAAAACCTCTATTTCTTGATATTACTTCAGATATTTCCTGACTTTCTATTACATAAGATGTAAATAATAGATTACACCAGCTCTAAAAGGCAAAATTCTATCCGTATTAAAGCAGAAAGTCAGATGCTGTGACATGAATGTTCTCAGAAACAATTAGATTCAATTAGCAACTGGTATAATTAAAAAATAATATATTTACAATGATAGGGTATAGCTATATACTGATTTTTGTAAATGGGATAAAACAATTAGAAATTTTAGAAGAAAAAAATGTCTACTAACATCAAGTGCCAAATATACATTTCCTAATCAGTTGGTCTGACCAAATAAACTTAGTTTTGATATAAATAACATTTTTATAACTATCATTATTATTATTATTAGAGATGGAGTCTTACTCTATTGCCAGACCGGAGTGCAGTGGCACAATCTCGGTTCACTGCAACCTCCATCGTCTGGGTGCAAGCAATTATCCTACCTCAGCCTCTGGAGTAGCTGGGATCACAGGCACCCACCGCCATGCCTGTCTAATTTTTTAATTTTTAGTAGAGACAGGGTTTTACCATTTAGGCCAGGCTGGTCTCGAACTCCTGACCTCGTGATCCACCCTCCTTGGCCTCCCAAAGTGCTGGAATTATAGGCATGAGCCACTGCACCCAGCCATAACTCTTATTTTTTAAACTCTGGTTATTTATTTTTGGTGTCATCTTATAGATATTTGCAATATGTAAAGTGATTCCACTTACAATAGAATATCAAACTATAATATAAAGGTAATGCTATGTCAGCAAGAAGGAAGCAAGACAAGAAGTAGAGAAGAAGAGGGCCAATAGTAAAAATAATTTTTAATCAAGAGTAATAAAGACATATTAATTAAAATTAAAATCAATTTTCAACAAATAGATTTGGAAAGATAATTTTAAGAGTTAATACTTTTACAAGATTATGATAAAAGAAGTCTCATCCACTGTTGGATATACACAGTATAGTATTTATGGGAAGTAATTTGAAAATATGTGTGGATAAACACACTTTATTCTTAGTAATCTATAACAAGGACATAATCTAAACCATAAATGTTTATTCTTTAAATTCTTTTATAGTTCATTGGGACAAAAACACAAATTACATACATCATATGATATTAACTACATACAACTAGGTAGGAAAATAGTGGAAAGCTTTGTAAATGATAGTTCATGTTAATTAATTCTTTTTTAAAAAGAATTTTCATTTTAACTTAAACCTTTAATTAGTATTCAGAGTCAATACACATATTTTCACAAATTTCTTGCCAAAATATCATAAGTGATTGATATACTTTCAGTTAAGCGTAGCTGTGCACCTACAACCATCTGATCTTCAATAAAGTTGACACAGATGATCAATGGAGAAAGGACTCCCTATTTAATAAATGTTGCTTTGATATCTGGCTAGCATATGCAGAAGATTGAAACTGGACCCCTTTATTACACCATATACAAAAATCAGCTCAAGGTTATTAAAGACTTAAATGTAAAATCTAAAACTATAAAAACCCTTGAAGAAAACCTAGGAAATACTATTCTAGACATAGGCCCTGGCAGAGATTTTATGACGAAGATGCCAAAAGCAATTGCAACATAAACAAAAATTGACAAATGGAATGTAATTAAACTAAAGAGCTTCTGCACAGGAGAAGAAACTATCAACAGAATAAATATACAACCCACAGAAAGGAAGAAAATGTTTTCAACAATGCATCTGACAAAAGTTCTAATGTGCAAAGTCTATAAGGTACTTAAACATATCAACAAGCAAAAAAAAACCAAACCATCAAAAAGTGGACAAAGGACATGAGCAGACACTTTTCATAAGAAAACAGATGTATGGCCAACAAGCATATGAAAAATGCTCAGCGTCACTAATAGAGAAATGCAAATCAAAACCACAATAAGATATTATCTCACACCATTCAGGATGTCTGTTATTAAAAAGTCAAAAAATTACAGATGCTGGCAAAGTTGCAAATGAAGGGAAACACTTGCACATTGCTGATGGAAATGTAAATTAGTTCAGCCTCTGTGGAAAGCAGTTTGGCAATTTTTCAAAGAACTTAGAGCTACAATTCAACTCAGCATTTTATTATTGGGTATATACCAGAAGGAATATAAATTGTTCCACTATAAAGACACATGCACACATATGTTCACAGCAGCACTATTCACAATAGCACAGACATAGAATCAACCTAAATGTCTATCAGTGGTAGACTGGCTAATGAAACTGTGGTACATTCACACCACAGACTACTATGCAGCCATAACAAAGAACAAGACTATGTTCTTTGTAGCAATGTGGATGGAGCTGGAGGCCATTATCCTAAGCAAACTAACACAGGGACAGAAAACCAAACACCACACGTTTTTACTTGCAAGTGAGAGCTAAACATTAAGTACACAAGGACACCAAGAAGAGAACAATAGACACTGGGGCCTACTTGTGGATGGAGGGTAGGAGGAGAGTGAGGATTGAAAAACTACTTGTTGAGTATTATGCTTATTATCCAGGTGACAAAATACATCTGTACATCAAAACCCCATGACACGCAATTTATAGAACCAACATGCATATGTACACCTGAAACTAAATTTTCTAAAACCTTAAATAGAATTTATTTTAGAAAAGAGAAGTTCTAGAATAGAGACATTTGATTAAAATAAAATTAATGCAGTAACCACGTTTTAACACTTCTGAATTAATAAAAATGTCCTAAAAAATTACTTAAGGTGATTATTAGCAGGTCCAACTGATATGTAAGCTTCTAAATAAATTCTCCTAAATAAATTCATGAATGTTTCAATTTGTGGCAATAAGTAAATTTTAGTCAACCAGAAGAATTTGTCTTAATTTTATGCCATTGTCATACTTGAATTATCCTTGGGAAATTGGATCCCCATGTTAAGTTAGGAATTCCAATATTAAAAATATCCTACATCTCTCTTCAAATGTCAATAATAACAGTATTATTCATCTATTCATGCATATGTGAGTGGGTCTGTGGCATATACATATATGTATATAAATCTATGTAGTCTGAATATCAATTAAATATATTAAACAGCAACCAACCATAATTTGGAACACAATAAGATACTGCTACATAGTCACTGAAGTAGACAAGACCTCATTTTTACTTTATATTTATAAAAATTTAAGAAGTACCAATAGTAAGCATTTGGTAACCTGTCTTATACAAATAATGAATGTTAATAATCAAAGATTATTATTGTGCACTAATGTTTTCATTTGTCCTGGCTGTCATGATACTGGATGACTGAGACTACTTAACTATGACATGCATGCAGTGTGTAAGATGGGAACAGGTGCCTGCAGACCTGATATAGTTTTAGTGTCTTCAGAACTTTATAAAACCTTTTTTGAATACTTACATTCTTTTAACAACACTATTTTCAAGAGCATATATTCCTTTTATGAGGAATTTTGGATGTTAATCCATGTCATGGACCATTCCACTAAAATTAATTTTAAATCCAGATCTTAAATAGCACAATATAGTGGAACATATGATAGTGGAAGTGTGGGCCCTAAGTTTCTATACTGTGTGATTTTTAATCTCTAAGAAATAATGAAACATCATTCTGTTGTTTTTAAAGAACGGAAGGCAGATCAGGATGTCATCTGGTCTCAGTTCTCTCTGAAAGTCCAGGGGAGATATTTCCTTCCTTGCTATGATGTCAAAAGAATTAAAAAGTAGCTACTCTATAGAAAAAAAAAGAACATCCTGATATTAAATGAACTTCAAATGTTTTAAACTATAAATTATACAATTGAGAGTAATAGCAGTGTCGATAGCGCCCCACAAACATGGCGAACATTCCAAAACCCTGCCAGACTTCCTGTATGAAGCGTGCAAGCACCAATGCTACAAAATGACATGGTACAAGAGGAGCGAGGATTCTCTGTATGCCCAGAGAAAGCAGAATTATGACAGGAAGCAGAGTGGATATGATGGGCAGACTAAGCCAGTTTTCCAGAAAAAGACTAAAACTACAAAGAAGATTGGACTGTTTGAGTGTGTTGAGCCCAACTGCAGATCTAAGAGAATTCTGGCTATTAAATGATGTAAGTATTCTGAACTGGGAGGAGATAAGAAGAGAAAGTGCCAAGTAATACAGTTCTGCTATCTTTTGTTTTATTATGAAGATAATAAAATCTTGAATTTATGTTAAAAAAAAGAGAAAGAAATAAGAAACTATATAATTTTAGAAAATTATTCCACAATATATAGATTAATATATTCCATTTTATTTTTTTAGGAGTCATTTATAAACCTAGTGTCTCTTCATTTTTATGTCTGGTTTTGACTTTAACATTGGCTTAATCATATTCATGAGTAGCTGTCATTCATTAGGCAGGTACTTCTCAAGCAGTGCAAATTCAAAGTAGAGAATTGGTAAACATCAGAAAATACTTTATAACATTCTCTCTGCAGTTTAAAGAACTGAAGGTCAGAAGACTAAATGATATTTCAGAGTCACACAGCATGTAACTAGAATTGTTCTTTCTGATGTCAACCTTAGTACGTGTCATATTATGAGAATATACACTTAAATTCCATGATCTCAAGAGAAAATGTTTTCAGAAACCATTTAAAAATCTCTTCCATTTACACTGAAAAATAAAAAGACATAAATCTGAGTAAAGCTCAAATTTCAACTGCTCCAATGAATGCAACTGGAAAATGTTTATAGAATTTTTGTATTTGTAAATATTTTATTGTACAGAAATTGCTACAACAGGAATATATTTGAAACAGGAAGAGAGTTTATTGGATTTTTTTCCAACAGCTTTATTGGGATGTGATTTATATACTATAAAATTCACCATTTTAAGGTTGATAATTCAGTGTTCTTTTTTTTCAATATAATCCTTCTATATAACCATATAGTAGATAATTCAGTGTTATTATATTTTAGCAGTTACTAATAAATTACAATATTGCACCTGGTTTTAAAATGCTGTAAATATTTTTAAAAAACAAGAAGGAAAGCAGAATGCTGGATGATGAATATATGCAGTAAAGAGATTCTCAGATATTGATAAAAGTTGTATATTCATAGAGGAGATGGACAGTTTTAGATTAAGGACTTATGTATCTCAACATCCTAAAAAACGAGAAGATGCTTATGATATAATGATAATGACAAACAACTTTATATAAAGCAATACTTTTAAAAACTAGGATGCCTTTGTTTAAATATTAACAAGGCCTATCTCTCATCTGTAAGAACAAAAGGTTTTAGATATTTTTTTCAACTTTGCTATGTTTTCTACATTAATCCAGATATTTTAATAATCAGAAAAAAATACTAAAGTGTGTGGTCTTGTCAGTCTTGCAAAAAAAAAATGCTTGGTTTTCATTTTTTCTTTTACTTTCCACAACAAACATTTCAAAAACAGGATTACATAATATATCATAATTTTGGCTTGTTCAGAAAGATGAAATAACTAGACAGAAATTGAAAGGCCCTGGCCTTCACAATGATACCACTTTCCATTTGCAAATGTATCTCCCAGTCGTTCTTCAAATGATTTAGCTCTTGACTTCAACCAATTTTATTATTGTCCTCTGACTGAACAAATTCAATCAACTCTTTAATATAAATATTTCTTTCAGGTATCACTCCCCCATCTACCTTCAACCTATTTACCCAAGTTCGATCCTCACTTTTCCTTCAAGATCAAATTTCATCTTTTCCTTCCCTATCTAAGCACATCTGTATAACATTCTCTCTTCTCTGAATCCCTGTAGTGTTTGTCTGTATCTCTTATTTTGGCACTAAATTGGGTAGAATAACTTTGCACAGTTTTGTTAGCCCTGTGTTCACTGTGTGTGCCATTTCTTCACTTGACCATAAGCAATTTAAAAGTTTGAGTTCAACTTTTCATTAACAAGTATATATTTATGTAGAGATACTCAATAAGAACCTGTTGATTTAATCAGTGGGTACATAAAAGACTGTATGAGTTAATTAATTTGGAAGTATTATAACTGGTCCATGAGGAGAAAAAAGAAAGCTATACTGGGGAAAGAAAACAATTTGGAGGGAAACCCCAAGGGACTAACAAAACTTTTGGTGATTAGATGGCCACATTTACAAAACAAAAAACAAAAAAGAAGAACATACACACCAATGAAAACTAGAATTAAAAAAAAATGTATCTGTCAGTAAGAGTTCATGAATTGGATTTTTAACCAGAAGGAAGTCCAAGAAAAAAAGTGGGGAGGTGGAAGGGAACAGGAGTGGTGAGTACTATCAATCAAAGTCAAACCAGAACTCAATGCCATGTTGTTTTGAGCAAAAGTAAGATAATCAATTAGTAGAGATTAATTAGGCAAACGATGGAAGTGCTCTGAGAATGCTTTTAGAGTGGTGGAGGTTCATTAATAATTGCCAGGCCTCTAATTGCTAAAAGACTTGGGACTAAAGCAGAAGATCCTGTCACCGAAAACTTGTATATGGAATAGAAATTCAATTATGGGACCACAGCAGCAAGGCCAGAATGTTGAGTAATAAATTCAATATCCTCCCAAATTAGAGCCAAAATTTATTCAGAAGGTTTAGGTTGAAGCTTAGCCTGAAGTTGGGAAACAAGTGAGTTAGTTCCCATAACAGGACTGGAGAAACATTAAAACCATTAGAGAGAGCTTTCACCTGCCAATTTTAAATGGACAAATCTATCTTGTTTCTAAATTCTGTAGCAAATGTTTTGGTGTTTTCCTTTGCCTCACTCTCTAATATCTGAAGCTAAAGTAGAATAGTGCAGTACCTAAAAACGGTTGGAATTAATCCTTTCCAGACAAACATCTTGAGAGATTTTCCTATAGTATTTTCATAGATTTGGAGACTTTCCAAATTCCTGTTCTTGCTAAAATAGAATATTTTGCTGTCACTCTAATACTGAATGTAATTTTTAGTCTTCTAATACATTTCTTTTTGTAAAGGTACCAGATTTGGACAAATTTGAACCAATATCAGTAATTCATGTGTAATCTTAACATAAAGTGTCAAAAAATTCATTAATACCAGTGTTAGATTTATATGCTTGCATAACTAGACAATGTTATTTATTCTGTCAAATGCCATTTCCAATTTTGTATTAGAGGAAAGTAGTCAACATTAACTTTGTACACCAGTTATTCTGAACAGTATTTTTTCATATATGTTTTATTTATCTATATCTTTAGTGCTTAAAAATGCTTGACACAGAGACTTTGATAAATGATTTTTTGAATTAATGTGTTTCTTCACAATTATTATTAAAGAAATACTTCACCTTTCCATTGAATCCAGTCATAATTTACGTTTCTAAGAATTTAAGTAATGCAGGAACTTTTAGTTTAAAAAGTGTCAGTCATCCGCTGAAGAGTTATGAATATATTCTCAAAGCAAAATGTTCATCATATTTAAAAAGAGAAAATTATATGTGAGGTGCTAAAAATAATCTAGAAACTAATTATCAGAAAGATCAGATTGCTAGTTAGGAACTTTAACGGCAAAGTCCATATGCACATTATTTATGCTTGTTCACCTGAAAAGTGATAGGATGTCTCAATGATGTGGGTCTTACACATTCAGGGGTGTGCATCCTTTATACACACACTCTCTTGCCTTCAGTCCCTCAGTTTAAGAACAGGGAACTGTGAGTGGCAACACTCTGCCTGATATTAATTGCTGTGCCCGGAGAAAGAGGCAATTTATCAGATAACTGGGTCCCAAGCCATACAGGGCCTTAGAGATTAAAATGATCACCTTGAATTGCACTTAGAAGCTAAAAGGCAATCAGCACTGACGGCAGAGCACAGGTGTAACACGCTTCCTGTAACCAATCTAGTTAAGCAAGTGGACCACAGCATTTTCAGGATCTGAAGCTTCTGAAGCTTCCGAGTGGTCTCTGAAGTGTTGTTCCACACAAAGCTTGGAGCTTGAATTGAATACAAATTTTTCACGTGTTTGAGGATTTCTCCTGGAAGAAATGATTTTTAAAGAGAAAACTAATGAAATAGACCCCACAGAATTTGTTAAAATCAAAGGGCACTAGTAAAATAAAATGTGCTCTTAAAATGATGAGCAAGGAGTTTTTAAAAATTAGGCCCAACACATCTATAAGTTCTTGTAATATTCACGCTCCCTTCTCAAACTGGAAAATCACTAGAGACATTCATGTGCTGAGTATTTCCACCCGGAGTTCATCCTCACTTTTTAACGTAGGAAATACTATTTACTATCACAATTGAAGTCAGAGCTAAACAAACTCATTTAATAATGAAAGCATGTGGAAAGGCTTTCACAAGGGCATGGGGTCCTTCTAATATCCAGGGGTCAGTGTAAGAATCACATTGGATAAACACAAGAGAATAGCTCATGGTTTAAGTATCAGGTTCGACATTTTGAGACTCCTTTGGACATTTGGTTTAAATCCCCTTGTGGTTAAGACAGACTTTCAGTGGTAGATCAACTCAATTTTTGCAATGAACCGTGTTTTTCCCTTTATGATGTGCTGTTATCTGACTCCCTGCTCTACTTTGGTAGTACAAGAAAGTCCCATATGTACCTGTATCTTTTAGTTGAACAGCAATAGGAGGAGATGTCAATGTCCCTACCCATCTACTTTCAAGTCAAAACCCATAGGCAAGACAAAGTGTGCCACAGAACAGGTTTCTATCTCTAGAAAATAAAAGTAGAAAGTTTCATTTTATATGCCCAAGACTATCAATACAAATGATTTTATTGAAATATGTTTTATTTTTCTAGTACTCCTTAATATTTAATGATATATAGCTATCAAAGAGAAGTTCCTGATTATTTCTTAAAACATTTAAACAGCAATTTAACATATAATTAATGAAAGTAGGAGCAAGCAACAGTGAAGTATCTGCTATTAGAAGGACTTCTTCCATTTAGTCCTTAGTTGATGCAAATGGTCGAAATTTGCAAAATACAGAAGAAAGATATAAAACAAACTGGCTACCATAGAATGCTGGTGGCCTGAACATGTAAATCTTTTCCAAGAAAAGTGCTTAAGTTAGTTATTGACACTTTTGAAAGAAACTGTCATTGTGAAATATCAGAGGTAGAGTCAAGATGTTTGCGAAATTATCATATGTGGTAATTTCCATGTTACTCAGAAATGACTAAACAAAATTAACATTTGAATCATCATTATCGATAACATATATTTAAATTGTTCTTGTATTTAAACTTTGTAACTTGATTAATTTAACCTAACAATTGGAATTCTTCAAGTATGGTTTATGTTAAAATGTAATCTAATACTTGTTCACTCTCTTTTGTTGGTATTTTAGATTGGTCTTTGATTTCTTACCAGCTTCAGAGCCAAGCGTATTTTTTTCTTAACTTATATTTATCTAGGAGATTTATCTATTTGTCTAGAGGACTTGACCTAGTTTATAATGCTGTCATGACAAAAGCTTAAACTTCGGGGAAAGAAAACAATTTTCTGTAGGTCTTTTCTTATTGACTAATAAGGGCCAGCAGAGATAAATGAAAATGTTGAGGCTCATGCTTTCTTCAGTAATCTTCAATAAGGAAAAAAGATATGTACAGTGAAAAATAATATTTTTAATGGGATACAAAGTGTATAGAATTTCTAACTACTTAGTCACTTGATCTTAATTTTTACTAATGTAATGCGATATGAGTTAATACACTGAAGCCGGTAAGAGTTTAAATGTTTTAATAAACTGAAACTCATTGTAAATGCCCATGTTGAGATTATGTGAAAACATAGTCAACAGCAATAATCATCAGAGAAATTCAAATAAAAACCGCAATGAGACGGCACCTCACTCCAGATAGAATGGCTATTAGCAAAAAAGAAAAAATGAATGTTGGCAAAGACGTGGAAAAAAGGGAACTCTTGTACACTGTTGGTGGGAACGTAAATCAGTACAGACATTGTGGAAAAAGCATCCAAGTTTATTAAAAAATTAAAAATAGGTCTATATATCTGTTTTGGTAGCAACATCATGCTGTTTAGTTACTGTAGCCTTATAGTACAGTTTGAATTAGGTAGTGCGATGCCTCTAGCTTTGTTCTTTTTGCTTAGGATTGTCTTGGTTCCATATGAAATTTAAAGTAGTTATATTCCTAAGTAGTTGTATTCCTAGGTATTTTATTATCTTTATAGCAATTGCAAATGGAAATTTACCATGATTTGGCTGTTTATCTATTATTGGTGTATAGGAATGCTTGCAATTTTTGCACATTGATTTTTCTATCCTGAGACTTTCCCGAAGTTGCTAATCAGCTTAAAGAGATTTGGGACTGAGACAATGGGGTTTTCTAAATATACAGTCAGCTTATCTGCAAACAGAGACAATTTGACTTGCTGTCTTCCTGTTTGAATTCCCTTTATTTTCTCTCCTGCCTAATTGGCCTGGCCAGAATTTCCAATACTATGTTGAATAGCAATGATGAGAGAAGGCATCCTTGACTTGTGCTGGTTTACAAAAGGAATGCTTCTAGCTTTTGCCCATTCAGTGTAATATTGGCTGTGGTTTGTAAGAAATAGTGCTTATTGTTTTGAGCTATATTCCATCGATACCTAGTTTATTGAGTGTTTTTAGCATGAAGGGGTGTTGAATTTTACCAAATGCCTTTTCTACATCTATTGAGATAATTACATGGTTTTTGTCATTGGTTCTGTTTATGCGATAGTTTACATTTATTGATTTGTGTATGTCAAACCAGCCTTATATCCCAGGGTGGAAGCCGACTTGATCATTGTAGATAAGCTTTTTGATGTACTGTTGGATTTGGTTTACTAGTATTTTATTCAGGATTTTTGCATGTATGTTCATCTGGGATATTGGCCTGAGATTTTCTTTTTTTGTTGTATCTCTGCCAGGTTTTGGTAACAGGATGATGCTGGCCTCATAAAATGAGTTAGGATGAAGTCCCTCTTTTTCTATTGTTTTGAATAATTTCATTAGGAGTGATACCAGGTCCTCTTTGTACCTCTGGTAGAATTCGGCTGTGATTCCGTCTGGTCCTGGGCTTTTTTTTTTTTTTTTGATTGGTAGGATATTAATTAGTGCCTCAATTTCAGAACTTGTTATTGGTCTATTCAGGGATTTGACTTCTTCCTGGTTTAGTCTTGGGAGGATGTATGTGTCCAGGAATTTATCAATTTCTTCTAGATTTTCTAGTTTATTTGCTTATATGTATTTACAGTATTATCTGATAGTATTTTGTATATCAGTGGTGATATCCCCTGTATCATTTTTATTGTATCTATTTGAGTCTTCTCTCTTTTCTTCTTTATTAGTCTGGCTAGCAGGCTATCTATTTTGTTAATCTTTTCAAAACACCAGCTCCTGGATTCATTGATTTTTTGAAGGGTTTTTTGTGTCTCTATCTTTTTCAGTTCTGCTCTGATCTTAGATATTTCTTATCTTCTGCTAGCTTTTGAATTTGTTTCCTCTTACTTCTCTAGTTCATTTGATTGTATTGTACTGTATTGTATTGTATTGTATTGTATTGTATTGTATTGTATTGTATTGTATTGATCTAGATCTTTCTCACTTTTTCTGTGGGCATTTAGTGCTATAAGTTTCCCTCTAAACACTGCTTTAGTTGTGTCCCAGAGATTCGAGTACATTGTGTCTTTGTTCTCATTGGATTTAAATAACTTATTTATTTCTGCCTTAATTTTGTTATTTACCCAGTAGTCATTCAGGAGCAGATTGTTCAGTTTCCATGTAGTTTTGCAGTTTTGAGTGAGTTTCTTAATCCTGAGTTCTAATTTTATTGCACTGTGGTCTGATAGACTTTTTGTTAGGATTTCAATTCTTTTGCATTTGCTGAGGAGTGTTTTACTTCTAATTATGTGGTCAATTTTGTAATAAGTGCAATGTGGTGCTGAGAAGAATGTATATTCTATTGATTTGGGGTGAAGAGTTCTGTAGATGTCTTTTATGTTCACTTGGCCCAGAGCTGAGTTCAATTCCTGAATATCCTTTGTTAATTTTCTGTCTCGTTGATCTGTCTAATGTTGACAGTGGAGTGTTAAAGTCTACTACTTTTTTATCGTGTGGAGAATAGAGGTCTTGGAAATAATACCACACATCTACAATCATGTGATCTTTGACAAACCTGACAAAAACAAGCAATGGGGAAAGGCTTCCCTCTTTAATAAATGATGTTGGGAAAACTGGCTAGCCACATGAAGAAAACGGAAACTGGACCCCTTCCTTACACCTTATACAAAAATTAACTCAACATGGATTAAAGACTTAACCATAAGACCTAAAACCATAAAACCCTAGAAGAAAACCTAGGCAATACCATTCAGGACATAGGCATGGGCAAATACTTCATGACTAAAACAACAAAAGCCAAAATTGACAAATGATATCTAATTAAGCTAAAGAGCTTCTGCACAGCAAAAGAAACTATCATCGAGTTAACAGGCAACCTACAGAATGGGACAAAATTTTTGCAATCTGTCCGTTTGACAAAGGGCTAATATCCAGAATCCACAAGGAACTTAAACAAATTTACAAGAAAAAAGCAAACAAGCCCATCAAAAAGTAGGTGAAGGATATGAACACATATTTCTCAAGATATTTATGCACCCAACAAACATATGTAAAAAAGCTCATCATCACTGGTTATTAGAGAAATCCAAATCAAAACCACAATGAGATACCATATTACACCAATTAGAATGGAGAGCATTAAAAAGTCAGGAAACAACATATGCTGGAGAAGATGTGGAGAAATTGGAACTGTTTTACACTGTTGGAGGAAGTGTAAATTAGCTCAATCATTGTGGAAGACAGTCTGGCAATTCCTCACGGATCTAGAACCAGAAATACCATCTAACCCAGCAATTCCATTACTAGGTACATACCCAAAGGATTACAAATCATTCTACTATAAAGACACATGTACATGTATGTTTACTGTGGCACTGTTCACAATAGCAAAGACTTGGAACCAACCCAAATGTCCATCAATGATAGAATGGATAAAGAAAATGTGGCACATATATGCCATGGAATACCATGCAGCCATAAAAAAGGATGAGTTCATGTCCTTTGCAGGGACATGGATGAAGCTGGAAACCATCATTCTTGGGAAACTGACACAAGAGCAGAAAACCAAACACTGCATATTCTCACTCATAAGTAGTGAGTGAACAATGAAAACACATGGACACAGGGAGGGTAACATCACATACTGGGGCCTGTCAGGGGTTGAGGGGCTAGGGAAGGGATAGTATTAGGAGAAGTACCCAGGTGGATGGGTGCAGCAAACCACCATGGCACATGTGTACCTATGTAACAAACCTGTATATTCCACACGTATATCCCCAAACTTAAAGTATAATTTTAAAAAATTTAAAATTGAGGTACTGTATAATGCAGCAATCACATTCTTGGGCAAATATCCAAAGAAAGTGAAGTCAGTATGTCAAAGAGATATCTGCACACCTATGTTTATTGCAGAGCTATGCACAATAGCCAAGATATGGAATCAAACTAAATGCACTTCTACAGATTAATGCATAAAGAAACTGCAGTATATCTAATATGCAATGGAATACTTTTCACCCCTAAAACAGAATAAAATCTTATTTTTTGTGGCAACAGGGATAAATCTGAAGGACTTTATATTAAGTAAAGTGAGTCAAGTACAGAAAGACAAACACTATATGATCTTGCTCACATATAAGCTCTAGAAAAGTTGATTTTATAAAAGTAGAGAGTAGAATAGTGGTTATCAAAGGCTGAGGAGGGGAGGTTAGAGGCAGAAATGAAGAGAGGTTAGTCAATGGATATAAAGTTACAGTTAGGAAGAAAAGTTTTGGAGTTCTATTAAACATATATAGTGAATACTATACATACTATAGCAAATATCAATGTACTATATATTTCAAGATAGCTAGAATATTTTTATTGTTTTCACTATAAAGAAATGATAAATATAAAGTGATAGATACGGTAATTATCCTCATTTGATCATTATGTCACCGATAATGTAAATCAGTTTTCACCAGGTATGTATACATTTAAACATCATATTGTACACCAAAAATATATACAATCATTATTTGTCAATTATAAGTTGTAAATTGAATTTAAAATTCAATTTTTTAATCAAAAAGTATGGTGAAGGTAACTGGTCCTACAGGCCTTATATATTTTCTTAGAACTTCCTAGCCACATTTTTTGCATTATTTCTCTTCAGAGGTTCAGAAAGATCTAACTAAACCACCCCTTCTTCATCTTTCTGTGTCTAGAACAGAATAGTCAGGTACTACAAGGAAATTCTAGAGCAGTGCTATCCAATAGTACTTTCTGCAATGATATCAATGTTCTATAATCTGCACTGTCCAAATGGTAGCCCTGAGTCATGTATTCCTATTGAGCATGTAAGTATGGTCAGTGGGGCTGAGAAACTCAGCTTTCATTATTATCTAATAATGAATTTAATTATTTACTATAAGATATGTAAATGTAAAATAAATTATAAAATGTAAGTAATTTAATTTATATTTATTTTTATTATAAATAGGAATTAAATTAATTGATTTAGAATTTAATTTTAAAAATCTCATCTGGCTCACAGGGTTCTTACAAAAATAACTTTTATTAGAACATAGTCATATTCATTTGTTTACATACTACCTATAGCTGTGTTTGTGCTACACAGCAGAGTCAAATAATTTCTATAGAGACCTTATGATCACATAACCAAAACTATTACCTGACCCTTTACAGAGTAAAGTAAGTTTGCCAACGTTGCTTTAGAGGATTCTTTTGGTTTTAGTCTGGATGGGAGTTCCTTGCTACCTGATTGGGATTTATGAGCTTTCTGAAACGGAGAAAACCTCTAGCACAACCCTTCCTGACTTAATAGTTTGATTGTAGTCACTGATGTTTCTGGATGTCCCTTAGTTCTAGAGAAGTATGTTGACGACCTGTTCTTTCCCTAATAACCTATGATGCACACCAACGCTGAGATACTCCAGGAGGAAATGGAAAGGTTTGAGTAATTACAGAGCAGTGACTCACCGAGAGAATGAAAAACATATCTCTTCTTTCTCTGCATCTCTATTGAGCACAAAATTCTATAACTATTTATTGAGAGAGTCATATAGATGAGTAAATTAATTTCATTACTCTCAAAAGTGGAAATAGTTCCGTACTTGTGATTTCCTCTACTAAAATATTTCTGTAATACTTGTATAACAAGGGGACAGGAACCATAAGAAATATATATATAATCATCACATTACCAAATATAGATTCTCATCATTTTCTTCTTTCCAATAATTTGCAATCAGAAAATGTAAAACTTTCTTAATAAAGTTCATATTACTAAAAAAAAAAGAAAGAAAGTTTATATTACTAAAAAAAAAGAAAGAAAGAGAGTTTATATTACTAACATCTATAATCAAGTGGTATACATGAAGAAATTATGTTCTGGTTAAACAAATTTGGGTGGCTGATGCCACTCTGATGCTACATTGAAAAATCTTTTTTCTCTACTGAGTTTTAATTGGCTTATATTCCCCTGCCCATGCACAACCATTACATACAGTTTATTATCTTTATTTATTCTAAAAGAAGTTTGTAAATATTATACTTGAAATATAATTTTAAATCATATCCAGAAGTTATAAAGAAAGTGATACCTTATTAAAAGCAAGAGACCTTGACATCCTTCTTAAAAAGCAATTTTCTTTGTAGAGATGCATACCCAAATCCCAAAACTATGATGGTAAAAAAAGGAAAAGCAAACCAAATGTGCTCCTTGACAAAAAGTTCTGGGTCAATTAAGCTTTTGGTTATTATTATCCGACAAGAAAGCGGTGGACTTTAACTCTTAGTTCCCCTCACAATATACACTATTCCACATGTTTGACAGTAGACTCATTCTGTCCCATGGATTAGGAACATCCCTTCATCCTTCTTTATCTGGCAAACTCTTCCGTATCCTTTAAGATTAAATTAGCTATCACTTTCTTTAAGAAATTTAAGACTGAACTGAATGAACATTCTAGGCACTCCAACAGCACCCCACACATCCCATTCATCTATCAATCATGGATTTCTTTATTGTATGGAAATTAACTCTTGATGCATCTGTCTCCCCAATTAGACTTCAAGCTCCTTGAAAGTTCCTGGAAGGCAAGATTAAGTTCTAGTGATTATTTATTTAATATTAAACAAAAGACTTAGTTAAATCACAGAGAGAAATTAATTCTAAATTACTAAATGATGATATAAATCAGTTTTCGGTAAGCAGCCCTACAAATCTGCCTCCACAATAATTGGAATTCATGTGAATTATAAGAGACGCAGATGTGACATATTTCTGAATTTTGGGGATTTTTCATGATTTTTTTTTATTTTTCATTATTTCTAAAAATGAGGCCCGAGTGGTGATCCTATGGTTAGAAATGTCTGTTTTTTACTTCACCATAATTCTTAAAACCAATTTTACGTTACTTTGTAGCCCCACGGTTTAATTTAATAAATTATTTTTTAGACTTACTTGACAAATTGTAGGTCTACTTCCGTTTTATTCCCATTTTATTAACTTTATTTCCATGCAGCATTTTTGAGCCAATATTCATTGCTTTTAATTTTTTCCTTCCCACTTTCAGATTCAAGAGGTACATGTAGTTTTGTTACATGGGTAAATTTGGTGTCACGAGGGTTTGGTGTACAGATAATTTTGTCACCCAGGTAGTCAGCATTGTACCCAATATGTAGTTTTTCAGTCCTCACCCTCCACCCACCCTCCACCCTCAAATAGGCCCCAGTGTCTATTGTTCCCTTCCTTATGTTCATGTGTTCTCAGTGTTTAGCTTATGTTTAGTTTATTTGAGAATACGCAGTATTTGCTTTTCTGCTTCTGCATGAATTCACTTAGCTCATGACCTCTAGCTCCATCCATGTTGCTGCAAAGGCCATGATCTCATTTTTTATAGCTCCATGAGATATTTAAAACCTATTTCCTCTTTTTAAATTTCATTTTTATTTTTATCATTTTGATATTTATTTGGCTGGCTTTCGTTTATATCTTTTTTAAAATTTGTCTTCTTTCTCTAATGACCAGTGATGATGAACTTTTTTTCATATGTTTGTTGGCTGCATAAATGTCTTCTTTTGAGAAGTGTCTGTTCATATCCTTTGCCCACTTTTTGATGGGATTTCTTTTTCTTGTAAATTTGTTTAAGTTCT
>CAUYLG010075419.1:0-13365 GCA_963573385.1 Cacajao melanocephalus | reverse complement strand
ATTGCACCACTGCACTCCAGCCTAGGGGACAAAGTGAGACCTTACCTTGAAGAGATGAGACCATGTTGAAGATGAAGCCTCCTCTGCATACCATATACATCAATTTTTGCGGAAAAAAATTAGATCTGTTCATGCCTTAATTAAAGAGGACTTAATAAGGAACAGCAGAAACAATAGCCAATACCACAGACATCTCAATGGGTTCAGCTGACACAATTCTTTTTTTTTTTTAGACATGGTTCTCGCTCTGTTGCCCAGGCTGAGTACAGTGGCGGGCCCGTGGCACACTGCAGCCTCCACCTCCTGTGGAGCAAAACACTGTCTCAAAAAAAAAAAAAAAAAAAAAAAGAAGTAGGGTTAGATGTCAAGGGAAATTGACTGTGTGTCTGTTTCTGTCTCCGTCATTCTCTTCTCCCTCAGTCTCTGTCTCTAGCTCTGTGTCTTCCTCTCTCTGTCTCTCTCGCCCTTTTTCTCTCCATCCTTCCGTGTCCATCTCTGTCTCTCAGTCAATGTCCATCTCGCTGTCTCTCCACTCTATCTTGTTTTTCTCTAGTTCTGTGTCTAAAAAAACAGGCCCAGGGCCCAAATGGCAAAAAAAAAAAAAAAAAAAAAATGGAGAAAGTTTTGCCCCATCCCAGGAGGGCCCCCAGGCACGGCCCCCTCCTATGGCACCTTTCCAGCTGGCTGTGAGCCCTGGGGCCGCAGGAAAGGTATGGCAGGATGATGGGAGGGGATTAAAATTCACTGCCAGAATAAGAA
This sequence comes from Cacajao melanocephalus, assembly GCA_963573385.1. Classification (NCBI taxonomy): domain Eukaryota; kingdom Metazoa; phylum Chordata; class Mammalia; order Primates; family Pitheciidae; genus Cacajao; species Cacajao melanocephalus. The sequence continues at coordinate 12,606 of CAUYLG010075419.1, read as the reverse complement.
GAGTGGGGTTAAGGAGGAGGGTGTGGGCCGAAACAACTTAAGAACAATCTCTGCCCCCCAAGCACACCCAGAGCTGCCAGGTATGTGTCTGGAGCAGCTGCAGCCAGCATCTCCCAAAGCTCAGCAGGTAAAGGGTCCCGGTGAGGGATGCAGAGGAGGAGGGGGTGGCCCCCAAGAGAGGGTGGGTCGTGGGCTCCAACTTCTGTCTCTAAGAGTGGTTAGGAATCTTTTTTGCTGCCTCCTCTGAGCACGTTGAGGTCTCTGGGTCTCTGTTCTGGGCACTGGGATTTCTGTATTGGTGCTTCACCCAGTGGGTGGCATCTCTCTCTGCAATGCGACCCCATGGTTTGAGGTTTCTGCCTGTGCCCCTCCTCTCTGCCCCCCACCCCCGCTCGCCTCTCTCTCTCTCTCTCTCTCTCTCTCTCTCTCCTCTCTCTCTCCTCTCTCCTCTCTCGGCTGGAGTGCACTGGCTTGATCTTATTTCACTGCAACCTCCACCTCCCAGGTTCAAGCGATTCTCCTGCCTCAGCTTCCCGAGTAGCTGGGATTACAGGCACCTGCCACCATGACTGGCTAATTTTTGTATTTTTTTGTATTTTCACCATGTTGGCCAGGCTGGTCTTGAACTTCTGACCTCAGGTGATCCACCTGCCTTGGCCTTCCAAAGTGTGGGGATTACAGGTGTGAGCCACCGCGCCCAGCCTCAGTCTCTCTTGATCTTCCCTTTGCAGTCTACCCATGTCTTTGCCTGGCTCTGACGTTCCCTGCCTCTTTTTTTTTTTTAATTTTTTTTTTTTTTAAGACGGGGCTTCACCATGTTGGTCAAGCTGGTCTTGAACTCCGGACCTCAGGTGATCCCTCCGCCTTGGCCTCCAAAGCGCTTGGATTATAGGCGTGAGCCACCACGCCCAGCCCTCTTATCTTATTCTCTCTCTCCTCTCTCTCTCCATCTCTATGTGACTGTGTGTCTGTTTCTGTCTCCGTCATTCTCTTCTCCCTCAGTCTCTGTCTCTAGCTCTGTCTCTCCCTCTGTCTCTCTCGCCCTTTTTCTCTCCATCCTTCCATGTCCGTCTCTGTCTCTCAATGTCCCTCTCGCTGTCTCTCCACTCAAGCTCTCTTGTGTTTCTCCAGCTCTGTGTCTGTCTCGTTCTGTCTCTTTCTCCCTCTAGTCTATGTCAGCCTCTCTCCTCAGTGATGTGCTGTCTGTCTGACTCTCCCTATCTCTACGTTTGTCTGTCTCTGTCCCTGTGTGGCTTTATCTCTCTTTATCACTGTCTCTGTAGACAGAGAGGTGATGACAGACAGATAGATGAGAGTAGATAGATAGATAGATAGATGGATGATAGATACATAGATGATAGGTAGATAGCTAATAGATAGACAATAGACGATAGATGACACATAGATGATAGATGATGATAGATAATAGATCTATCATGATAAATAATAGAAGAATAGACATGATGGATTGAAGGATGATAGATGACAGATGATAGATAAATAGATAACAAATGATGGATGATGGACAGATGATAGATAATAGAGATAGATAGGTAGCAGATAGTAGGTGGACAGGGATGGGTGATAGATGATAGATAGCTGATAGGTACATAGACATCTGTAGATAAGTAGATTGATCACTGTTTTTCTGTTTCTCTCATTATCTTTCTTTTTTTTTTTTTTTTTTTTTTTTTGAGATGGAGTCTTGCTCTGTCAACCAGGCTAGAGTGTCGTGGCACGATCTTGGCTCACTGCAACCTCCACCTCCCGGGTTCAAAAGAGCTCAGCCTCCCAAGTAGCTGGGATTACAGGCATGCGCCACCATGCCCAGCTAATTTTGTATTTTTAGTAGAGATGGGGTTTCACCATGTTGGCCAGGCTGGTCTCGAACTCCTGACCTCAGGTGATCCTCCCACCTCGGCTTCCCAAAGTGCTGGGATTACAAGTGTGAGCCACCTCGCCGGCCTTCATCATCTTTATGCATCTCTCTTGGCCTCCCTTAGTCTCTGTCCCTGTATCACTTGTCTCTCTCCATTTCTGTCTCTGTGTTTGTCTCATTACCTGTCTCTGTGTTGACTATCTCTGCCACTCTCCTCCTTTCTCCCTCTCTTCCTCCCTTCCCCATCCCCTGGCCTCTCCCTGTCTGCTTCTCTCCATCGGCCTTCATTTCCAGGGCCTAGGGAAGGCAAGTCCCAGAGGAGATCGGAAAGGAGGGGTTCTACTCTCTCCTCGCACTATCCCCTCTCACTTTGCCCTCCAGACGCCAGCAGCTGCCTTCAGCATGGACAGCATAAGCACAGCGCTGTTAGTCCTGCTCCTGGCTCTTGACTGTCTGCTCCTGACCCTCAGCTCAAGAGACAAGGGAAAGCTGCCTCCAGGACCCAGACCCTTCCCACTCCTGGGAAACCTGCTGACTTCTCTCACTGAGGTGCATCACCTTAGCTCGGGTGAGGGTGGAAGGATAAGGAGGAGGGGTCCGTTGGCCACAGGCCCCCCTGTGACCTCTGTCCTCCTGCCCCCAGCTGAGCAAGGAGTATGGCTCCGTGTACACCGTGTACCTGGGGTCCAGGCGGGTGGTGGTCCTCAGCGGGTTCTAAGCCGTGAAGGCAGCACTGGTGGACCAGGGAGAGGAGTTTAGTGGCCGCGGTGACTACCCTGTCTTTTTCAACTTTACCAAGGGCAACGGTAAGCCTCCCCCTTATCCCCTCTGCTCTCAGTCTTTTCCATGTTGAGGGAGGGGGTGAGGGTGAGACTGTCCTCGCAATCTTGTTGACACTCAGGGCTGCGGACGTCACTGATGACACCAGATGCAAGGCAGAGCTGGTCTACGGCGAAGTCTCCCACCTTCCCCACCTCAGACCCCACTACTGTCTTGAATTGCACTCTTGTACCAATCCTCATCTCCGTCCCACTCCAGCCCCATTTCATCCCAATCCGTAGCTCTCCCGCAAACACATCATCAACCTCCCAGCTCAGGCAGGTGGTCCCACCTCAACCAATCCCAGGCGCCAGCACCCTTACCCCCATGTCCACCTCTTCAACCCGGCTTCATCCCTGCCCACAGCACGGCCTGCATCTCATTCCAACCCTCCTTCCCCCATCCCAATCCCCCTTTTAAATTCTAGCATCAACCCCATCCTCATCCCTTTAGTCAAACTGATTTTTTTTTTTAATCTGAGATGAGTCTTGCTCTGTCACCCAGGCTGGAGTGCAGTGGCGCAATCTCAGCCCACTGCAACCTCCACCTCCCAGGCTTATGTGATTCTCCTGCCTCAGCCTCCTGAGTAGCTGGGACTACAGGCACGCCAGCATGCCCAGCTAATTTTTTGTATTTTTAGTAGAGACGGGGTTTCAACATGTTGGCCAGGCTCAGGCTGGTCTCGAATTCCTGACCTCAGGTGATCCACCCATCTCAGCCTCCCAAAGTGCTGGAATTACAGGCATGAGCCACCACGCCTGGCCCAGACTGAATTCTGCTGCTCCTTTCCCCCAACCCCAGCCCCATCTCCTATCCCAATTGCCTACTGAAGTTTCCAGTTCCCAGTTCTCACTTTCAATCTTAAACTCACTACCATCACCAAAACAAACCCATCATGTATCTACCCAACCCCAAGCTCAGCTCAGTGCCAGTCTATCAATCCCCTCATCCCACCAACTCCATCCCCAACACCAGCTTCAGATCCAATTTATCACCAATCTCATAACCCCCCTCATACCCCTTGTCATTCCCAGCCTCACCTAAATCCAACTCCATCCTCACCCATCCAGCGATTCAGATCACTCACTCAAAACCTCATCTAGGCCAATATCCTGTCCTTCTTAGGCTTGGAAATTACCCAAGTCTTGTGGTCTTCAAACTTTATTTTAAACATAAATCTCTATTCAAAGGAAGCCATGTGACAAGACCCAATAAATAACGGAAGGAGGGAGGGACCAACAGAAGGAAGCAGGAAGAAAGGAGGAAGGAAGGGAGGAAGGAAGGAAGGGAGGGAGGGAGGGAGGGAGGGAGGAAAAGAGGAAAGAGAGGAAGGAGGGAGGAAGAAAGGGAGGGAGGAAGGAAGGAGGGAGGGGGGAAGAAGTGAGGGGGAGGGAGGGATGGAGGAAAAGAAAGAGGGAAGAGAGAAGGAGGGAGAGAGGGAGGGAGGAAGAAAGGAAGGAAGGAGAAAGGAAGGAAGGGAGAAGGAAGGGAGGGAGGGAGGGAGGGAGGAAGGGAGGGAGGGAGGGAGGGAGGGTGGGCGGGCAGGTGACAGAGCCTGGGTGACAGAGCAAGACCCTGTTGCAAAAATAACAATAACAAGCAATGAGCAATCACCGGCACCTCCTGTGTGACATCCCCTATACTGGACAACGCTAAGGACACAGTGGTGACCAAGACAGGCGCCCACTCTGCCTTCACAGTTCCATGCAGGAGACGGCCCCATCACCAGACAGGAACAGCCCAGAGTGACCAAGTTCTTAATAGGGAAACAGACGAAGAGTGACAGCACTGTGGTGAGAAAAGCCCACAGTCCTACGGAAGCTTGCAGGAGACCCCTACCCCAGCCTGGAGGGTCCAGGAGGGCTTACTGGAAGGAGCCAGGGAGATTCCAAGCTCCGTCCCTCTCCCAGCAAACACCAGGAAAGGGGACCCAGATGGCGGAGGCCTCAGGATGAGCTCCTGCTGAAGCTGGCCCCCTCCTCTTCTCCCCAGGCATCGCGTTCTCCGATGGAGATCGATGGAAGATCCTCAGACGCTTCTCTATCCAGATTCTACGGAGTTTCGGGATGGGGAAGGCAAGCATGGAGGAGCGGATCCTAGAGGAAGGCAGCTTCCTGCTGGCGGAGCTGCGGAAAACTGAAGGTCGGGAATTTCCTTTTGTTTTCACAGGCTGGAGTGACGCAGCGCGATCTTGGCTCACTGCAGCCTTAACCTCCTGTGCTCAAACCATCCTCCCACCTCAGCCTCCCGAATAGCGGGTACTTCAGGTGTGCTCCACCACACTCACCTTATTTTTAAATTTTTTGTAGAGATAGGGTCTCACTGTGTTGCCCAGGCTAGTCTCAAACTCCTGTGCTCAAATGATCCTCTTGCCTCAGCCTCTTAAAGTGCTGGAACTACAGGCATGCACCATCATGCCTGGCCAGGTCTTCGAATCCAGTCCATCCTCATAATTCACACCTATTCTACTTTTTTTTTTTGAGACTGAGTCTCACTCTGTCGCCCAGGCTGGAGTGCAGTGGTCCTATCTCAGCTCATTGCAGTCTCCGCCTCCCCGGTTCAAGTGATTCTCCAGCCTCAGCCTCCCAAGCAGCTGGGATTACAGGTACCCACTAATTTTTGTATTTTTAGTAGAGATGGAGTTTTGCCATGTTGGCCAGGCTGGTCTTGAACTCCTGACCTCAGGTGCTCCACCTGCCTCAGCCTCCCAAAGTACTGGGGTTACAGGCATGAGCCTCCGTGCCCAGCTTACATCACCTTTTCTTACTCAGTCCTTCCTGCCTCCCTCTGAAAAGAATCCCTGTGATTACATCGTGCCCAGCCAGATAGTCCAGAGTAAACTTCCCAACTCAAAACCCTCAGCTTAATCCCATCGACAGGGTCCTTTTTACCATGTAAGGCAACACAGTCACAGGTTGTAAGGGTAAAGACATGGACATCTTTGGGGGGCCATGGGCCATTACAGCCTGCCACAACACCACGGTCGGTAACAGCCTCGCAACGGGTCAGGCGCTTCACTGATTCCCAGCCACACACTCACTGACTCTTTATAGTAGCCCCTTGACGAGAGGAGTGCCATCAGACCCATTTCACAGATGAGAAAACTGAGGCTCGGAGAAAGGAAGTCAGTTGGCCCAAGTCACGCCGAGACTAAGAGGCCAGAGGATTCACACCACACTCATCTAACTCCAGATCTGGTTTTCTGGGGTGTGCTATTATGTCCTGGGTGTTGTGTTGAAATGTGTTGTTTTGGCCAGGCATGGTGGCTCACACCTGTAATCCTGGCACTTTGAGGGTCCGAAGAGGTGGATTGCTTGTGCTCAGGAGTTCAAGACCAGCCTGGGCAACATGGTGAAACCCTGTCTCTAAAAGAAATACAAAACTTGGGCTGGGCACAGTGGCTCATGCCTATAATCCTAGCAATTTGGGAAGCCAAAGTGGGCGATCACTTGAGGTCGGGAGTTTTAGACCAGCCTGGCCAACATGGTGAAACCCCGTCTCTACTAAAAATACAAAAGAAAAAAAAATTAGCCGGGTATGATCTCAGCCTCTTGGGAGGCTGAGGCAGGAGAATTGTTGAACCCAGGAGGCAGAGGTTGCTGTGAGCCAAGATCATGCCACTGTACTCCAGCCTGGGTGACGGAGCAAGATTCAATCTCAAAAAAAGAAAGAAAGAAATGTGTTGTTTGGTATTTACTATGGTCTGTTCAGCTGTTGGATGGCCAGATGCTTTTTTTGAGATGGAATTTTCACTCTTGTTGCCCAGGCTGGAGTGCAATGGTGCAATCTCAGCTCACCACAATCTCCGCCTCCTGGGTTCAAGCTATTCTCCTGCCTCAGCCTCCCAAGAAGCTGGGATTACAGGCACTCATTACCACTCCCGGCTAATTTGTTTGTATTCTTAGTAGAGACTGGGTTTCTCCATGTTAGTCAGGCTGGTCTGGAACTTCTGACCTCAGGTGATCTGCCCGCCTCGGCCTCCCAAAGTGCTGGGATTACAGGTGTGAGCCACCATGCTGGTCCCCTGTATTGAGATATTTCTGGGTGAGATCGCAGCGTTCTCAGGCACTGCATGTGGTTTTGCGTGTGTCATCTGCTGGCTGCCAGCGTTGTTGCATTGCTGCATAGTGTGTCATTTGCTCTGCTGCCTTGATTGTATGTGGTGTGATGTCACATCGTGTGTCCCGTGCTGTTGGCTGGTTTGCTGGGTACTAGTGAGCATTGTATGGCAGGATTATGTAACTGTATGCTGGCATTATGTGTCGGTGTATGGTTATGGCGGCTTGGGATGTTTCCCGGCTGGCTGTCAGGTCACTACGTGTCGTGTGTTGACATGTACTGTGGTCGTGTTTGCTGGGTGTCGTGTTGCCCTGTGTTGTGTTCCATGATGCCTGATGATTGCCTTGTGCTATGTTGCATGCCGTGTGTTGCGTTGCCAAGAATAGCCCGTTTCTGTGGTTGGGTACTGTTGCTGTCGGTGTGCTGCAGGAAGTTGTGGGTTCTGTGCTATCTGTGGCATTGCCAAATGCTTTTGGGGTGTCGTTAAGCTGCATGTGATGGCCACGTGCCTGTGTTCTGCGCGGCAAGACGCGCTGCCATGGTTGAGTCAGATGTTGTGCACATTAATGGTGCTGCTGCATGAGATCTGGCGAGCTGCACATAGCGTCTTCCTGATCCGTCCCACCCCTCACCCTCAGGCCAGCCCTTCGACCCCACGTTTGTGCCGAGTCTTTCAGTGTCCAACATTATCTGTTCCGTGCTCTTCGCGCTTGCGCTTCGATTACAACGATGAGCGTCTGCTCACCATTATCCGCCTTATCAATGACAACTTCCAACTCATGAGCAGCCCCTGGGGCGAGGTCAGCCAGCTGAGTCCAACAAGAACCGGGTGTGGGGTCCGCAGGATCCAGGAATGGAGAGAAAACAGTGGGCGGGGAATGGGCTGTGAATGCCCCGCCCAGGGCCCGCCCCCTCCCGTCTGACCCCGCCCAGAGTCACACGGCCACGCCCACTCCCCTCCGCAGAGCATTTATGGCCTCTGTTCCCTCATTCCCACTCTCCCTCAGCCCCAACCCATACCCCAGCCTCTCCAGAACCTGGCTGCCCTTTGGGACCCTGTCGCTGCCTGCCTAATCCACACCGACCCCATTCGCCCCTGAACACACGCCCTGCGTCCTCCTCCAAAACCCTCCCACTCTGTCTGGTCCCCAGTTGTACAACATCTTCCCGAGCCTCCTGGACTGGGTGCCCGGGCCGCACCGACGCATCTTCCAGAACTTCAAGTGCCTGAGAGACCTCATCGCCCACAGCGTCCACGACCACCAGGCCTTGCTAGACCCCAGATCTCCCCAGGACTTCATCGACTGCTTTCTCACCAAGATGGCAGAGGTCATCCCTACCTGGAAATCCCACCTCTAGTCTGACCTGAAATTTTCCCGCTGCCCCTGTCTCAAACCCACAGGGATCCCAGATGGGACAGGGTTTTGGGGGAACCTCTCCCTGGAAGAGAAACTGGAGCATCTGGCCCCGCGGGATGCTACCACCAACTTACAGCTTATTAAGAAGTCATCAAAGGCGATGGGGGGGGTGGGGGGCAGTTGCTCACGCTTGTAGTCCCAGCACTTTGGGAGGCTGAGGAAGGAGGATCGCTTGAGTCCAGGAGTTCGAGACCAAGCTGGACAATATAGTGAGACCCAGTCTCTACAAGACATACATACTACATACATACATACATACATACATAAAACGTATTTTAAGGCCGGGCGTGGTGGCTCATGCCTGTAATCCCAGCACTTTGGGAGGCCAAGGCGGGTGGATCACAAAGTCAGGAGTTCAAGACCAGCCTGGCCAAGATGGTGAAACCCCATCTCTACTAAAAATACAAAAATTAGCCGGGCGCGGTGGCAGAAGCCTGTAATCCCAGCTACTAGGGAGGCTGAGTCAGGAGAATCACTTGAACCTGGGTGGCAGAAGTTGCAGTAAACTGAGATCAAGCCACTGCACTCCAGCCTGGGCAACAGAGTGAGACTCTGTCCCCCTCACCAAAAAAAAAAAATCCATGTTTTAAAAAAAGAAGTCAGACCGAGCACGGTGCCTTGCGCCTGTAATCCCAGCACTTTGGGAGACCGAGACCATCCTGGCCAACCCGGTGAAACCCCGTCTCTACTAAAAACACAAAAATTAGCTGGGCGTGGTGGCACATACCTGTAATCCCAGCTATTTGCGAGGCTGAGGCAGGAGAATTGCTGAACCCAGGAGGCAGAGGTTGCAGTAAGCTGAGATCAGGCCATTGCACTCCAGCCTGGGCAACAAGAGCAAAACTCCAGCTCAAAAAAAAATAAAAATAAAAATAAAAAAAAGAAGTCATTCAAGCTCTATCTGAGATGTTAATTGTAGGCCCTGCAGCTGAGATTCTCCCTGCCCTGCCCTCCCACGTTCCCCAGCTCTCCCAGGGAAAGAAAGTTAAACCTAGGTGGGACTGAATGGGCCCCAGCAGCAGTCGTACTGCTCTAGAGGAAGAGGTCTTGATCCCTGGCTCATGTCCCCACCCCTCCACCCCAGCAGGAGAAGGAGGACCCGCAGAGCCACTTTCACATGGACACCCTCTTGATGACCACACATAACCTGCTCTTTGGCGGCACCGAGACGGTGGGCACCACACTGCGCCACACCTTCCTGGCACTCATGAAGTACCCCAAAGTTCAAGGTGAGGCCCACCCACACGGCAGCGCGGAGGTGCCCATGTGTTGGAGCGTGGCCCCAGAGCAGGGAAGCACGGCCCCGCTTCCAGCCCCGCCTTCTGGGTCTGATATAGCCTGCTGACACCAGGATTCCACAGCCAAACCCACAAACTCACACGGAGGCCAATCTCACCCGCAAGGCCCACAAGGTCCACGAAGCCTGCCCGAATCCTGACCCAGATCCCACCCACTTATTTTTTTTTTTTTGAGATGGAGTCTCGCTCTGTCACCCAGGCTGGAGTGCAGTGGCGAGATCTTGGCTCACTGCAACCTCTGCCTCCCAGGTTCAAGGGATTCTCCTGTCTCAGCCTCCCAAGTAGCTGGAATTACAGGTGCACGCCACCACACCCAACTAATTTTTGTATTTTTAGTAGAGACAGGATTTCACCATGTTGGCCAGGCTGGTCTCAAACTCTTGACCTCAAGTGATCCACCCGCCTCGGCCTCCCAAAGTGGTGGGATTACAGGTGTGAGCCACTGCTCCCGACTCTGCTTAGTTTTTTGTTTTTGAGACAGAGTCGCTCTGTCACCCAGGCTGGAGTACAGTGGCACAATCACTGCTCACTGCAGCCTCAACCTCGGGCTCAAGTGATCTTCCCACCTCAGCCTTATCAATAGCTGGGAGTACAGGTGTGCACCACCACACTCACTCAACACACTCGGCTAATTTTTTTATTTTTTGTAGAGACAGGATCTCGCTGTGTTGCCCTGGCTGGTCTCCAACTCCTGGGCTCAAGCAATCCTCTCACCTCGGCCTCTCAAAGTGCTAGGGTTACAGGTGTGAACCATTGCTCCCGGCTTACGCCCACTTAGTCTTGCTTTGTGCCAACGGTGTCCACACTGCATGCGTCCGCCTCCAGCTTCAGAACCCAGCTAACTGTCCTCCCAGAGCCCTGCCCTGGAGCCCAAGCCACACGGCCTGCCAGGGAACCCTACCTCTCCCACAGCCTGACCCCCACACACAGCTCTGTCTGCTACTCCGCCTCCCCAAACTCCACCTCTGGGTGTATCCTCTGCTATGCCCCTGATCTCCAGCCCTCCCGCACAGCCCAGCCACTCGATCCACCACCGTCCAGCCAGTAGGGTCCCCGAAACTGCTCCTGAATTCCAGGCCTCCCTGAAGCCCCGCCCACACAACCCAACGCCCAGGTCCTTCCCTGCACAAGCCACCCTTTTGCCCTCACCTACCCGCTTCCTCCGAGGCTCTGGTTAATTCTGTATTTTTTCCGAGACGGAGTCTCGCTCTGTCGCCCAGGCTACAGTGTAGTGGCATGATCTCAGCTCACTGCAACCTCTGCCTCCCGGGTTCAGGCAATTCTCCTGACTCAGCCTCCCGAGTAGCTGGGACAACAGGCGTACACCACCACGCCCAGCTAAGTTTTGTATTTTGTTGTAGAGACGGGGTTTCTCCATGTTGCTCAGGCTGATCTCAAAGTCCTGGGCTCAAGCGATACGTCCCCTAAGTGCTGGTTTGACAGGCCTGGGCCACCGCCAGCCCAGCTCTAGCTAATTCTCACACGCGCCCCAGCAGTGGCGCCCCGTGCTGGGCGGGTCCGACTAGACCCCTCCCCCCACACGCACAGACCTCCCAGCCTGGTCGACTCCACTTCCCCTCCCCCTCCAGCCCGCGTGCAGGAGGAGATCGACCTCGTGGTGGGACGCTCGCGGCTTCCGGCGCTGGAAGACCGCGCGGCCATGCCTTACACAGATGCAGTGATCCACGAGGTGCAGCGCTTTGCAGACAGCATCCCCATGAACTTGCCGCACCGCGTCACTCGGGACACGGCCTTTCGCGGCTTCCTGGTACCCAAGGTGGGCTAGCCCTGGCAAACGACATCAGGCAACCTAAGAGGAGGCATCGCAGGCTCTTACAGCTCTCAAGGAGTATCCCAGGCACTAGCAATCAACACCCGGGGCCTTAGCAACTGGCATCCCAAGCCCTAGCTACAGATACCTCAGACCCTTAAATCCAGGGGCTCAGCCGGGCCCGGTGGCTCACGCTTGTAATCCCAGCATTTTGGGAGGCCGAGGCGGGTGGATCACAAGGTCAAGAGTTCGAGACCAGCCTGGCCACCGTAGTGAAACCCCCGTCTCTACTAAAAATACAAAAATTAGCCTGGCGTGGTGGCTTGCTCCTGTAATCCCAGCTACTCAGGAGGCTGAGGCAGGAGAATTGCTTGAACCTGGGAGGCGGGAATTACAGCGAGCCAAGAGAAGATCGTGCCATTGCACTCCAGCCTGGGCCACAGAGCAAGACTCCATCTTAAAAAAAAAAAAAGCAGCAGGAGCTCAGGCCTTTCCCAGTACCCCATCTCATATCGTAGTGCACTAGACCCCTTCACCACGACAAATCCCCTTCCTAGACCCCGCCCTGGAAGCCCTGGGGTCTGGAACTTCATCTTGAGAATCCCCTGTGCCTAAACGCTATTCTCAAGGACCCCTCCTTTTTCTTTTTTTTTTTTTAAGATGGGGTTTCACCCTGATGGCCAGGCTGGTCTTGAACTCATGACCTCAGGTGATCCACCCACCTCGGCCTCCCAAAGTGCTAGGATTACAGGCGTGTGCCACCGCGCCCGGCCTGACCCCTCCTTTTTCACAGAAACCCTACATCTGCTCCCACAAAGGGTGGGGTTTTCCCACATCCCTGCCAAAATCCCCAATAATACAGCATACAGCACCCATCACTTGGAACCCTAGTAGACACTCACACATATTTCCTGGGCCCCCGATTGAGTCCTACACCCTTCCTTATCAAGTCCCCAAGGACATCCAGCCCGATAAAATGGAAACTGGTTGGCCAGGCCCAGTGGCTCGCACCTATAATCCCAGCACTTTGGGAGGCCAAGGTGGGTAGATCACCTGAGGTTGGGAGTTTGAGACCAGCCTGACAAACATGGAGAAACCCCATCTCTACTAAAAATACAAAAAAAAATTAGCTGGAAGAGCCTGACCAATGGCAGCTCGCCAAGTCCGGGTCCAGTCTCTCTCTGACCAATACAGGTGCCCATGCTTTGTTTCCTCACCGGTCAATCTGTTACCTGCTCCAGCCCACCTGTGGGTACCTCTGCTGGGCTGCCAATGGCAACTTGCCAAGTCCAGGTCCACTTTTTCTATGACCAATGCAGTTGTCCATGCTTTGTTTCCCCACTGACCAATCTACTGCCCTTA
>CAUYLG010075418.1:0-10345 GCA_963573385.1 Cacajao melanocephalus | reverse complement strand
CAGAGTTTTACGTAATACGCAGGTGTACTGATACAGCTTACTCCAATGCTGAAAAAATTTCCCCAGTTTAAGGCCTGGGCAAATGTTTTTTTCTTTTCTTTTTCTTTCTTTCTTTTTTTCTTTCGTTCCTTTCCTTCCTTCCTTCTTTCTTTCCTTCCTTTTTTCCTCCTTCCTTCATTCCCTTCCCTCCTTCTCTCCCTCTCTCCCTCCCTCCCTCCTTCCTTCCTTCCTTTCCTTCTTCCCTTCTTCCTTTCTTCCTTTCCTTTCTTTCTGTTGGCCATGCTTGTGCGCAATGGTGCAATTAGAGCTCACTGCAGCCCCAAATTTCTGGCCTCAAGCAACCTTCCTGCCTCAGCCTTCCAAGTAACTAGGACTAAGGTTGTATGCCACTATACCTGGCTCATTTTAATGCAAGCATTTATAGCTGTCAATTATGTTAGCACTACTTTTGCAGTGTCGTGTACGTTTTTGTATAGTATGTTTTCATTTTTGTTTGTCTCTATTTTCTAATTTCCTTTGTGATTACAGAAGGACATTTTATAATAAAAATGAGTCAATCTATCAGGAAAACATAACAATCAAAATAATGTATGCACCTAACAACAGAGCCTCAAATACATAAAGCAAAAACCAACAGAATTGAAAAGAGAAATAGACAACTAAACAGCAATAGTTGGAAACTTTAATAACTCACTTTCAGTAATGGATAGAATAGCTAGGCAGAAGATCAACAGGATATGTATGACTTTAATATTATAAACCAACTAAACCTAAGAGATGGTTGCACCCAACAAGTACAAAATACACAGAATACACATTCTTCTCAAGAGCACATGAAATATTCTCTAGGATAGACTAAATGCTAAACCATAAAACAAGCCATAATAAATTTAAAAGAACCGAGATTATACAAAGTATGTTCTCCAACCATATGGAATAAAATTAGAGATTAATACAAAGCTCTCTGTACATAGGCAAGTATATCCTCAAGTAGAAATGGATGATCATCTGTTAGGAATATCAGCCTTTACTTTCCATATGCACATAGTTCTGGTACTGGCTATACAGCCCTTTCATTCAAAGAAACCTCTCACTCAAAGAAGCTTTGTCCAGGATATTTCCAGCCTCAGTTAGGGCTCTAGAAACTTATTTTCAGTGGAGTATTCTAAGAGATTGCATAGACTATGCCTCAGAGTTATTTTCACAGAAGATGAGTTATTTATCTGTTAACTTCCTGCCAATCACTTGTTGAAGGTTGCTTCTAGGCGTGAAGTCGCTGGAGATTCCAGCTTGTCCTGTACTTAACCCAAATCTATTCCTGAGGCCAGGACAAGGCAGGAGTTGCACTTGTCCACGTCAGCAGATCTGGAATAGAGAGTGAACGTCAGGGGCCAGCATCTTCCACAAAACCCAGGTCTTTGTTCTGGGAATTAGGCCAATAAAGACAACTAATCAATCACTAGATTTAACTACCTGTATCTACTTAATTCCATAGATATTTATTTAATACAAAAGAAGTGTCAGGTTTTATATTAGGAGATGAGACTTTAGTGGGGAGTAAAACAGCCAAGGTCTCTGCCTTTTACTCCCCAGAGGCATTTCAAACCCATCTGCCTAACACTAGACCCACTGTCTCCTCTTCCAACTTCTTCTTCTTTCTTTCTTTTCTGTCTGTGTAGATGATCACCCAGGCCCACACTCAGGAATCTTTCTTGACTCTTTTTTTACTTCACCATCCAATCCATCCTCTCTCACCTCTCTGGCCTTTTCTCAGTATGTGGTGTTTTAAACATGTATTATTTGTTTAAGTGATAATACAACTAAGCAAGAAAAGAGTTTCAAAGATTTTCTTAGTGTCTGCCAAGCTGAGTTTCTGTGGTTCAATGATTGTCGTTTTCTGCTTTTTTTTTTTTTTTTTCCCCGCAGTTAGGTTCAAAGCCTTTTGAGTACAGGTACCACAACTTACTTTTTTTTCTTACCCCACAATTCTGGGCACAGAGCATTGTGCTTTCCTTACCCCACAGCATTCCTTACCCCACAGTTCTGAGCATTGGCTGAGCACCAATGACTCAATAACATTTGCCGTGTGCTGACATAGCCTCAGCAAGGCCATCTCATCCGCTGGGCACAGTAGGCTCGGACCTACAATACTTTCAGGGGTGCGTAAATGTATTTTTATTTATTTATTTATTTAAAAACCAGGAAAAATGAATATTACATCATGAAAATGATAAATATATATAAATGAATCAAATCTGGAACATAGTTGTCTTTATACCAGCACAGTCATAAAATATAATTTTTAATATTTTTTCTTTCTTTTTATGGAGGAATGGGCCCATGAAGGCAGAATTGCTGAGGGTCCGTGAAACAGATAATGCAGCCCTGGCTCTCAGTTCATCATCGCCTTCTTACCATGAAGTCAGAAGCTTCTGGACTGGGTCGGAGGCTCCGCTACTATTGTACGTTTTCATTTATGCTTGAAGAACTAAAAGAACTGTGTATTCTGCCTTGTTCTGCCTCTCTTGAAGATTCTAGGACAAATATATCCTCAAGGCCTTTTGGACTGGTTGCACGGAAGATAACTTTAAATTTGAGAGGCTCTAACTTCCAACATGGGAGATAAGATGAAAAAAGAAATCCAGACAGCCTGCTTTAATTCTATCCCAATCAAACTTTTATTTCAAAGAACTATTTAAAGGACCTGACATATGTGAAAAACAAAACTCTTTTTTTAAACCTTCAGCGATATGACAAAGCTCCTGAAATGAGACCCCCTCCTTCCTGCAGCATTAGATACCCTGTGAGTGCCAAGGTACAGGCCATGCAGGGAGGATAGCTCCGTTTTGCCTGTCCCAGGGCCATCTGTGATACAAATTGTGTGCTTCCTGGACTCCCTGCAAGTTGTAAGCTGCAAGCCTTTGCCTAGCAAATCAGGTTAAGATGAACAAAGGCAGCCTTGAAGGGGGATGTCTCAGAAGGGCACTGCAGGCCAAGGCGTGTGCGTAATGTGTTGGGTAAGGGTGGCGTGAAGCAGGTTGGGGAGGCAGAAAGATGTTGCTAGGCAACCAGCCCCGGTGCCTTTGTATATGTGGATATATTCTGTTTGAAGCAGCAGCTGGCAGCCACCACCTTTTTTTCTCTCCCTCCTCCTCCTACCCATGCCCGGAACACAGACCTGGGCTATATCTCTGAGAGGTCCTGGGAGGATAAAGTAGGGAGCCTGGTTCAGACTATGAAAAACACATGTGTATGAAAAGGCAAATAACTTTACAAGACAGCATAGACCTGGTGGAGTCTGGGCATTACATCTACTAACCAAGATCTTGGGCAAGTTTATTGAATCTCTCTGACATTCAGGTTTTTTGGCAGTAAAACTGGGGATATAACTTCCTTGTAGGGATATTGTAAAGATTAAAGGAAATGTATGCAGATGACCCAGGCTGGTATCTGGGACGTAGAAGATGCCCAATAATCAGTAACAGAGTGGTAAGGGTGTGGGCTCAGGTACCAGGCTGCTTGCATCCTCATCTCAGCTCTCTCACTTATCTGCAGTGTGGGGGTAATGATAGTACTTACCTAACAGGGTTATTTTGAAGATGAAATGCATTAATAATGCAAAGTGTTTAGAATAGTGCCTGGCACATAGTAAGCACTCAATACATGTTATTGATTACTTATGATACCATGTGCAGCATATCTGCGTGCATCTGCAGAACAGGTGAGTGGGTGCTAGAGTCGCTGATGTGCATGAGCTCATTTTTAAAGGGCTTTCCATTTTAACTGGCCGAGACAGGGGAGAAACTGGTGACTTTGGTGCTGTGTTGATTGAGCAAGGACTTTTGTGGAATCTGGATTCTTCAATGAACTGCATGACCTTGGGCAAGTTACCTAAACCTTTCTTTATAAAAGACCATTTTGTAAACTGGGTATAAGGGCACCTACCTTGGCTGATGGTGAGGGTTAAATAAGGTGATGTGTCAGGTGATTAGCATAATTTCTGTCCCAGAGCAAGCAGTCAAAATCTGGTGGCTGATACCCTTTCTGGAAACAGACAAAGAAGAGAGGTAGCAGCATGGGGTCTGTGTCCATTCCAACCAAACCTCTTCAGGAAGGGCAGCAGGTGGAGATGGAAGATGCTGCTTTTCACAGGGCTCTGTCTTTTGGATGAGGATGAAGGTGCTGAGGCAGAAGCAAAGCTGCTTTGGCCTCCACGTGCCCAAGAATGACCTGGACTAGGAGAAACGTCCTTCCTTTTACTGCATACATGACCGCATCTGTCCATTCCGCGACTGGGAGGATGAAGGCTCAGGGCATCACACCCTGGCATTCTCACAGTGAGAGGAGGTGCAGGGATGGGGGCCAAGTTTCCCAAGAGGAGGCCCCCAGTGAGGAAGGCTTAGTAGAAGTTGATGGTGATGGGTCTACAAAATAAGGTGGGAACCAAAGTCGTAAACATTTTAAATATAGTGACTACTATTAGGGCTCCATCTGGTGAAACCTGAGGCCATCTGGGTAACATGTGCTTAGTTTTATACTCTAAGAGTCAAGAGGAAGAAGCCTCACTAAGAACTAGGGCAATTTTGCATAATCTCAGGAATCAACTTGCACTTTATGAAAGAATGAACTCACACAAATGGAGAAGAAATGGTAAGAAGGTAGAGGTGAGGCAAGTCCAAGCGAAGGCCCAAGTGGAGGGATGAGCTGGAGAGATAAGCTTACATATTTTGGAGTAGAGCGGCTTTGTGGAAAACCTCAAATCCTTAGCTAGAAAGTTTGAACATGCTCTAGAGATAAGGGCATGCGCATGCTCTAGGGACAATGTTAAATATTTTTGAGCAGAAGATGACAGAAAAGAATTCGTGGTTCAGGAGATTATGGGGAAAAGTGTGCCATGTGGCGCCGGAAGGCCGGGGTTTGAGTCTTGACTCATCCTTGCCTTGTGACCACGGACAAACCACGAACTCTTCTGAGACATACAAGGAGGATAATAGTGCATTTTCCCAGGCGAGTGTTAGGATCCAAGGTGTCATGGGAAAGCAGTCTGTCAGCTGTACACTTCTGGGCCTATCTTCTGTCCTTTTTTATTTCTTGACTCAGCTTCATGAAGTGTGTCTTTCTCTGGGCTTCCCAAGCACCTTACAGATTGGCACCAATTAGCTGCTGGGGACTGCGAAAACCAGATATCCCTTGAAGTATCTTCAATAATAAGAAAACTCATAGGCTCCTATAACCAGAAATCTCTATGTACGGTAGACTTCAGGACTGGCTTCAGCCAGGGGCCAGAGGCCCAGGTCCCTGCAGTACTCTTGGCTGTGTCCTCTTGTGTGTGTTGGCTCCACCCTCCAGCTGGGTTTGAGACGGCTGCGGTAGTGCTAGGATTCAAGTCTGTGCATCAGAACCTCTGGAGAAAGAGAAACAGGGTTACTTCCGGTAGCATACCCTGAAGAGTAAGGGGGCTGTTCTCAGAAATGCCAGTAAAACCTCTTTTTACAGCTCAATTTCCCAAAGTGGTCACATACCTACTCCTGAACCAATCATCAGCAAGGCAACGAGTTACCTTTAGATCAATGGTTCCCAACAGGGGATGTTTTTGCTTCCTGCCTCTCCTGGCCCTGAATCTGGCATATTTGGCAATATCTGGAGACATTGTGATTGCCACGACAGGAGGGCAGGGAAAATGTGTGTCACTGGCTCTGGAGGATAGAGGCCAAGGTCAGAGCGAAGCATCCTACCATGCACTGTACAGGACATCCCTCTACCACAAAGAATTATCCGGGTCAAAATATCAACAGTGCCAAAGCTGAGAAGCCCTGTTTCAGATTATTAGTACTGCGCTTGGCTGGGAGAACAGCTAGTGGCCATGAAGATATAAGTGAGGAGCAGCTACCTGAGCAAAACTGAGGTTTGCCTAGGAGAGGGGGACTAAATTCTGAAACAACCACCCACAGTGTACACTGCGACTTCTCTCCATCGTGGCCATTTATCTTCGTGTATGGCCACTGCTTATTTATCCCCTTTGTTAGTTTTCTACTGCTGTGTCATAAATTGCCACGGACTTCATGTCGTGAAACAACAGAGTTACTATCCCACAATTTCTGTGGGTTAGAAATCTGAGGATGGTGTGGCTGGATGCTCTGCTAGCATCTTACTAGGCTGAAATCAAGGTGGTGGGTGGGGCTGCCGTTCTCATCTGGGGCTTCGGTCTTCTTACAGGTTCATTCTTTTACTTTCTTTCGTTTTTTGAGATAAGATCTTGCTCTGTCACCCAGGCTGGAGTGCAGTAGTGCGGTCATGGTTCACTGCAGCCTTGACCTCCTTGGCTCACGTGATCCTCCCGCCTCAGCCTCCTGGGACCACAGGCATATGCCACTACACCCAGCTAGTATTTTTTTTAGAGACGAGGTCTAGGCTGGTCTTGAACTTTGGGATCAAGCAGTTCTGCTGCCTCAGCCTCCCAAAGTGCTGGGATTACCAGTGTGAGCCACCACGCCCAGCCCAAGCTCACTCTTGTTATTGGCAGAATTTATTTCCTGTGGCAATAGGACTAAGGTCTCTGTTTCCTTGAAGCTATCGGCTGGGGCCACTCTCAGCTCCTATAGTGCCTGCATTCCCTACCCCATGGCTGCTTCCATCTTCAAGCCAGCCATGATGCATTGAATCCTTCTCATGCTATGAACCTCTGCTTTCTTGTCTGCCCCCAAAAGACTCTGCTTTTAAAGAGCTCATGTGATAAGGTCAAGCCCATCCGGATAATCTCCCTATTTCAAGGTTAACTGGCCTGGAACCCCATTCCATCAACAAAATTCTTTGCAGCAGCGATTCTATACTCCTTGTCGTAGTCCATTCAGATTGCTGTAACAGAATATCTTAGACTGGATAATTTATAAGCAATAGTAAGTTATTTGCATAGTTCTGGAAGCTGGGAAGTCCAAATCAAGACACCAGCAGATTCAGTATCTGGTGAGTGCCTGCTCTCTGCTTTATAGATGGCAACTTCTCACTGAGTCTTTTCATGGCAGAAGGGATGAGTGAGCTCCCTTAGGCCTCTTTTATAAGGGCACTGATTCCATTTTTGAGCGTGGAGCTCTCATGACCTAATCACCTCCCAGAGGCCCTCTCTTAATACTATTGCATTGGGAGTTTAATATGAATTTCAGGGGACTCATTCAGACCACAGCACCCTCATTACCCAGACTCTAACCCTCAGGGTTTGTGTCCCAGTCTTCTTTGTGTCCCTAGATTCCAGCAGAGAAACTGGCAATTTATTTATTTATTTTTTTTTGCTGATAAATGTTGCTTGAAGGAATACAAAAGTAATATAACAAACTCATTTTCTTTTTTTGATACAATTATTAGATTGGTCACAAAGTGGATTGTTATAAGCAGAGGACGCTATAATCTTGGCATTAGAAGGTACATATGGTCATAGAGGAACCTCTCAGTCATTCTAGGAAGCCACATATTTAGTGTGGGGTTCATCACAACTAGACATCCCTGGTCCTAAGCACTATATTCTTCACGATGCGGACTAAGGTTTTGCATTGCTTTTGGCAGACCTGGCAAACTGCTGACATATTAGATTTGTGGTTGACTTCAAGCTTTTCTGCATTAACTAATGTTGGACCAGGTATCTCCCATTTTGTACAGAATTTTATGCTGCCTCCTACTCATTATGATACTTGAAAATCTAACAAGTACATTTTCTTAGTCTTTGTCCAAATAGTTTATAAAAATGTGAAATGAGGCAAGGCCCAATTCAAAGCTCTGAGGTATATTATCTCTTTCAAGCTGACAACAATGATTCTATCAACACTCTTTGCAAAGATTGCTCAACTTATGATGAATCGACTCTTACTTGTGTTTCTCCATCATGCTTACAGGCATATTATGAAAACCTTAATCAAATGCTTGGCTGAACCTAAGGTAGACGGTATAACACATTCTATTATACTCCCAGGTAGACGACACACATCTTTGCAATCAGGTGCATCACATGTCAGGATAGTTGCTTCCAAATGCTCAGTTATGCCCTGCCTTGGAGTACTTCATACTGTTTTACTGCAGAGGCATAGGTATCCTTTAACCCTCAGTTTTTATTTGTTGCCTTCTAACATTGTCTAAGTAACAGATGATTCTAGTAGCTTTTATTGTTGATGTGTGAGCTGGCAAGCAATTCTACTTCTTCGTGCATGGCTTATGGGAAATTCCACTTGAGAGACGAGCTGTGTGTCCTGACTTGCGAAGATTAAAGGTGGGGCTGCAGGGTAGGCGTGAATAATGTGACCCCTATGGAAAGGATTCTCATTGAGGCACCGGGTGTTTTTCTCTCTGGTCAATTATTTACACATGCGCTTTCTCCTACCCTCCATCATCATACTGTGGGAAAATCAACATACCCATTGTTCATGGGAAAAGGTTGGAGCTACATGAACTAGAGTTCCTTATTGGCCCATAAGGTTTTCTTCTGATAAAAGATTGAATGCTCCAGGACCCCTAAATCAATCAGTGATACTGTCTGGAGAGAACTGTTTTTAGAATGTCTGTGAACTTTAAAAGGGAGAAGAGAAAGAGAGTGGAGAAAAATTTAGTTGTAGCATCTTTGAAATGGCCCTCAGTGATCCCTGTCTTCTGGTATTCACACTCTTGTGTAGTCCCCTCCCCCACCTGCATTGGGTACTAAGGTCAGCCTGTGTGACCAATAGACCGTAGCAGAAGATTTCCAAGATTAGGTGATGGAAGTCATTGCAGCTTGTGTCTCGATTGCTCTATCTCTTTTTTTGACCAGTCACTCTAAAGGAAGGCAGCTGCCTTGTGTGTATTCTAGAGAGGGGCCCCCATAGTGAGGAGCTAAGATCTCTGACCACGAGCCAGGAGAAACAGAGGCCCCATACCAACAGCTATGTGAGGAACTTCATGGTGGATCTTCCAGTCTGGTCCAGGCTTCAGATGACTGCAGCCTCGGCCAGCATTTTGACTGAACCTCATGAGAAACCCTGACCCAAGCACCCCACCATGTCATTCTTGGTGTCCTGACCCTCAGAAATGACACGAGATAATACATTTCTAGTGTTGTGAGCTGGTAAATCTTGAAGGTAATTGGTTATGCAGTAAAATGTAACATATACAAGGAAATGATGAGTGAGATGGTTGAATTTCCTTAAGGGAAGTGAATAAAATGCTAAGTTCCCAGAAAACAGTGAAAGACTAGTGAATTTCTAAACTCAGAACACTGAAGGATAATGTTATCAAACTTACATAGATAGGCCCTTTACCATTTTTTAAAAGTTTCAAAAAGAATACTGTTCTTTGTAAAATATACACACACAGACATATAAGATAAAAAGTGCAAGTACCTTTCTTCTCTTCTGGCCTGACTACTCAGAAGCAACTGCTGCTATTAGTTTGGGTTTTATCCTACCAGATCTTTTCCCAGTCAATTACAATCACACACACACACATATGCACACAAAATTATAAAATCTGACATGTGTGTGTGTGCTGTTTGACAAATTTTTTTCTTGTTTTTTTTTTTTAAAGACGGGGTTTCACCATGTTGGTCAGGCTGGTCTTGAACTCCTGACCTCAGGTGATCCACCCGCCTTGGGCTCCAAAGTGCTTGGATTACAGGCATGAGCCACCACGCCTGGCTCATGCCAAATTTTTTTCATTTAACAATATATCATAACTCCTTCCCATGCCAATAGACTCGACTCCAATGTAATTGTTCTAAAAGGTACATTATATCTCATACTGTGGTGCTCCATAATTTATTTACATATTACCTTATCTGTAATAATTCATATTTTACTAATTAATGTACTTATTTGACATTATACACAACGCCACATTCAAGCATCTTTGAACACATGTACAAATATTTCTTTAGGATAAATTCCTAAAAGTGGAATTGAGGGCAAGAGGTGTGTAGATTTAAAATTTTGATAGATATGAGGTGGGTGGGCAGATCACCTGAGGTCAGGAGTTCAAGACCAGCCTGGCCAACATGGCGAAACCCCGTCTCTACTAAAAATACAAAAATTATCTGGGCATGGTGGTGGGTGCCTGTAATCCCAGCAACTCAGGAGGCTGAGGCAGGAGAATTGCTTGAACCTGGGAGGCGGAGGTTACAGTGAACTGAGATTGCGCCATTGCACTTCACCCTGGGCAATAGAGCAAGACTCAGTCTTAAAAAAAATAATAGGCCGGGCATGGTGGCTCACACCTGTAATCATCCCAGCACTTTGGGAGGCCGAGGCGGGTGGATCATGAGGTCAGGAGTTCTGGACCAGCCTGACCAACATGGTGAAACCTCATCTCTACTAAAAATACAAAAAAATTAGCT
>CAUYLG010075417.1:0-46308 GCA_963573385.1 Cacajao melanocephalus | reverse complement strand
GTGTGTGTGTGTGTGTGTGTGTCAAAAAATCTCCCTCTGTTTCAAAAGTAAACAATTTATTGAGCATTTGACCAAGGTAGTTTTATTTGGAAGCTATTAGATATGAAAATATGCATTCAGTAGGAATTAGAGTATCTACTATATATCTTGAGAATAATATTGGGTGTTTCTCAGGATATAATAGATACTCAATAAATTCCTACTGAATATATCTTTTCATATCTAATAGCTTCTGTATAAGAGGACATGGGCCCATGGAATCGTTACCTAAATAACAAACCCTTCAGGGCATGAAATCTGGTGAATGGGACAGATAAGTAAACAACTAGCTATATGAAAGGAAAGAATAAAGTAGAGGCTGTAGTAGAAACGCAGGCAATGTGCTGTGGGTAGGGGAAGAGATGGAATGCCAATAGTAACAACAACAATATTGGTGAAAAGCTTTGGAGAAGGCACTAGGGGACCAGAATTTTGTAAAAATATACTGTATATAAATTGTGAGCAGATTGCTGGCAGGAGTTTGATCTATAATGGAAGGTTAAGGGCCTCAAATTCTAGGTTAGACAGTTTGGACTTTATTTTATAGGCAAATGGGAGCCATTGATGTTTGTTGGGAAGGAGAGTGCCTTCCTTTGTGTCCAGTGACAAATGTGAAGTCAGCAGCAAAGTAAAAATTACATACATATTGTCAGCCTCAAACTGCGATTTCAGCTCCTTTTTGTTAGTAAAAGGAAGAACTGTTGGCCTAGATATTAGTGCATCAATTCCAAGTACCCTTCATTATATTTCCTTTCACAGCAAAATACTTGTGGGAAATCATTACAGCAGAATCAAGCTCACTGGGAATGGACACACATATTGGGACAATTCTTGCTGTACTAGTCTCTTCCCTAGATTCTTCAGGAATTGTTCATTACTTTTTTTTTTTAAGAAAAAAACAATTTAAACTTACAGAAAAATTGCAGGAATAGTAGAAACAACATCCCAGGATCCATTCCTCAGAGACTCCTTCCAAATTTACCAACTATCCCACTGATGCCCAGTGAACCCAGGCCCTGCCTCCGCACCCAGTCATCCTGTCTTTCTAGTATCTTGCAATTTTGTTATGGTTTCCCCAACGTTCATGACTTTGATACTTTGGAAGAGGCTAGGCCAGCTCTTTTTGTAGATGGTCCCTCAATTTGGGTGTGTCTGATGTTTCTGAAGAAGCAGACCCAGGCTGTGCCCCTTTGGCTGGAATGTCAGGGAAGGGGCTGCTGTGTTCTTCTCAGTGCATCCTCTCAGGTAGACAGGATGCAGGCTTGTCCCACTGCTGGTGAAGTCACCTTTCCTAAGTTTCTCCATTGAAGAGTCACTTTGGATTCCTCAAAAAGTTGCCAAGTATTTTGTGGGGAGATGCTTTGAGAGTATGCGAAAGCCTTTCTTTGACCAACTTCCACAACCTGGTTTTAGTATCCAGGACGGTTCTCACCTGAATTATCATTGTGATAGCTGCCAAATGGCAATTTAAAACTTACATCACTATTACTGCATTTATTAGTTAGTTTTCATTACCAGGAAGAGATTTGTCTTTTCCCCATTTATTCATTCACGTATCTGTATGCTTATGAAGAGCATGATTACTATTTTATCCACTGGGCTACTGTCTGCTTACTACCATTATCTATTTTGACTCTCAAATTGTCCCAGCCTTGGCCAAGTAGTAACACCTTCAAGCTTACTGCTATGTCTTTTTGACATGTCCTTATCATTCTTTGGGCAATTTATTTCCTTCTTCCACAAAAATCCATTCTAAGCTCATCTTATGTTTTCCTACTCTGGTTTGATATTAGCTATTGCTTCAACGAATATTTGATGTTCTAGTGGAAAGTCATATTTAGAAACCCAGAGCTGGGTGGCAGATGTACTCATTGGTACTTATAGTATTGCTGCTCAGGCCTTTAAGGCTAGAAAATGTCTGTCTATAAGTATGAACAGATATGCATACATACAGTATAGGTGTACACATACTCACATTTATATTTTTTCCTGTATCTACCTATCCATTCATCCACTCGCCCCCTCCTCCCTTCATCCACCATTGGTCTATCTGGTCTATCTATCTATCTGTCATCCATGTACCATTAACGTACATCAGTAACTCTAATTTGAATCTAACACAGGTCCCTTATAGCTTTCTCCCTTTTCATGTCTGTACCATCTTTCTCCAACAGTCAGAACACAGGCTCCTATGATGTTTACACACATATGAAATGTTGACATCTGTACTTCTTGTCCTGCATCGGGCCAGTCTCCCACCCTGTCTGCTCCTTCTTCACCCACCTGCCATTCTCCCATGGAGCATCCACTGCTGCTGGCCACTGCCTTCCAGCTCCTGAGCCAGCCTAACCAGCTCTTGTCTGAAAGTAAAGGAAGAGAGAGGTGGGGGCAGAGAGAGAGGGAAGAAAAGAAGAAAGTCAAAGAGGTATGTGTCCTGAGAAATTTTCATCTCAGTAGCCCCTATTTTCCAAATTAATAATCAAGGTAAGTGAAAATAGCCTTTTTTATGCTACTGTTATTTCTATCTACTGTGGAAGAATCACCTGTCTTATGACAGGTGCTGAAATATTTAAATTCTAAGAGAAGGTTTTCAATGGAAAGGTAGCCAGTGCTAAGCATAGTTGGTTTATTTGTGTCTATGTTTGGGAGTGCTTGTGTGTGCCTTGAAAAATGGAAGCAGCAGGTGTTTAGACACCATAGCATCACTCTTCACAGAACATACTTCTTTAAATCCAGATTAAATATGCAATTTGAAGCCTGACCTTTCTGAGTAAAGATTTCTACTTTATGGTTTTTATAGACATGGTACGGTAGAGGCAAGATGAGGCCTTTTAATGATTAAGGTAGAGAGTGTGTGGAGCTTTGTTGCTGCCTGGATTTTAAAGGGTAAACCCTGAGGAGAATTCCATTCCATTCCTCCCGCTGCTGCTGCAGTGATGGTTTTGGTGTCCATGGTCAGAGTGGACCCCGTACTCTCTCCTGCTTACAGGAAGGAGACCACAGAGAGGAGCCCTGAGCAGTGGCTGGATTATAAAGTAAGTGGGAAATAAAGACGATTTGAGGCTCACGCCTGGCATCTTGTAATGCACATGAGAATGCAGCGAGGTGCCAGGAGGGATGGGGGTAAGATGGAGTCATCCTTCCCTGGTGGGCATGCTACAGACCTAACATGCTTTCCAAAGCGCACCGCCTCCTTGTCTCAGAATAAGTATGGCAGGCGATGGTCTTCTTACTTTACCATTTGGAAAATGCCTGGGACTAGAGGCATAGCAACCTTGCTGGGGAGAGGACGCATGTTGAATGCTGCTACAGAGCCAGACGGGGTAAGTGTGGGTGAGCATGGCCCCAGGCACCTGTATTTCTTGCTTTGTAGCTCAGTTTCTGCATCAGTAAAATCCAATGGTTGGATGAGACTACGGTGAGGGGGCCTGTCTAGCTTAGACATTCTAGGATTTTAGGTGCTCATGTGGATTCATGCTGGTCAGTAGATTCCATCCAGAGGGAGGACACTCAAAGGGGAGAGGTGCAGGTTTACCTCTAAAGTGGAA
The DNA here is from genome assembly GCA_963573385.1 of Cacajao melanocephalus. Classification (NCBI taxonomy): domain Eukaryota; kingdom Metazoa; phylum Chordata; class Mammalia; order Primates; family Pitheciidae; genus Cacajao; species Cacajao melanocephalus. The sequence continues at coordinate 42,721 of CAUYLG010075417.1, read as the reverse complement.
GGGGAAGGGCTGGGAGGGAGCCAGCAGTGGTTGTGCGTGCTGGGGCTGCACGAGCATCAACAGCCCCAACTCCTTCAATCCAGTTCTGTTCACCACAAGCCCACCTGCCCTTGTCAGACACAGGCCATGCTCATTTCCCTAGAACTGTGGTGCTGCACCTGTGCTTCCTGCCTGGGAAACCCGCCACGGGTGCTGGTACCCTCCTTTGGCAGCAACTCCTCACTGCAGAGCCACCAGGGTGCCCTCCACCTGCCACAGCTGTCCTGACAGCTGTCACCCCGGAGGAGGGGCAGTGAGGAGATCCCAGCTACATGAGGCAGCATTTGAGCAGGTCAAGGTCTGCCCTTGGTGTGTCACTTTGGGCTTCTTTTGCTCTTGCCCTATCAAGGGCTATCCTCTCCCTCCCTCATGTAGTGTTCAAATATTTCTTCACCTCTTACACACCAAACGAACACAGCTGTCTCTCAGGCCCAGAAATGATGGGTTGCCCAATCATGTGAGGTGGGGATCAGCGTATTCCCTCCTCTGTAGGTATCTTCCTCTCACACCTGACTGTGGAGTACAAGGCGAAGTAGTTTTTCAGGAGCTAACATCATTGCCTATACGTTTACTAGGCATCCATATGCTGACAGGAGGCGTGTTTTAGGGATGGGGTGGCCCTAGCGGTCCTGGGAGAGACACAGGGACTATGTGCCTAACTTAATTCCAAGGTCAGTGGAGGTTTGTAGGGCGCAAGGTCCATCCGGGATGCTCTGGAAGAGCCACCAAGGCCTCAGTGGTTGAAGCTCCCAAGGGCCCCTACGACTCAGGTAGCCACATGATTTTAGAATTCCTTTAACTGGGCATTTCTTCCTCTTGCTGTTCATGACAAGAGGACATCACGTTTGAGGACCTCAGGTACCAAAGCTGGGGCATAAGGTCGATGATTTAAAGCTGGTATCTGTCAGGCCAAATCCTGTGATTGGGGTATTTATAATGACAAGGGCCACACTTGGAACGGAAGCTGTGCGTGTGTGGAGGGAGACAAGCTCCACTGCCCTCCGGAACTCACAGAGTGTGCCCAAGCTGTTCTTCACAGGCCCAGTAGCATATCTTTAATCTGACAATGAATGCACATTTTATCTTGATATTGCCTGCAAATCCCTTTTCTAGAACAATCATTTAGGAAAACAAGATTTGGTATCTAACAGAAAAATGCAGGTTGTAAAGGAAGCAGATAAGACATAGATAATTTAGGACATAGTTGATCTGCATATAAACTGAAAGGAAAATGCTGAGTCAAATGGCAGGTTGTCACAGTTTTGTTTTAAATTCAAATCATGTTCTCAAAAAGAGAGATAGTTAAGACTCCTGTGTTCTCATCTTGGGCTAAGTTGAGTTTCTACAGTTTCTCAAACTCCCTTGTAGCATCTCAAGAATTTTTCACACTGAAAGGGATTGCCCTCAAGTCTCTCATGCTTGAATACATTGATCCCTTTTCTGTTGGTGACCCTATTTGGTAGCACGTTATTTTAAAGATCCATTACTATTAACATCAACTAATAGTTAATTACAACAGAATTCCTGTGGAAGTGCGTAAGAGAGTCATATGAATGCCAAATGAGTACATTAATAATTGGTGTTATCACAATGAATACAAAATGATTTCGTGATGACTGGGAAGATAATATATAATAAAAAAAGGACTGCTTTTACTTTTACTCACTTATCCCAGATTTAAAACTCATTCTTGGCCTCCATTCAGAAACCTGAGAGCTTTTCCCTGACAGCTTCTCAGGACTCTATATGTCCTCAATCAAAATCTAAACAGTGTTACTCATCAAATTAAACTTGAGGGTAAATGTCATTTGATTTCTCTTTGCAAAGGGCCCTAGAAACACTAGCTTATTGTCTTTGGTAAATTCAGTTTGTTTGTTTATTCATCCAATCAGCCTGTAAACCTTCATTGAACATCTATGATGCCCCTGGCATTGTGCTAGGTACAAGGACTGCAATGAGAATAAGAGAGGACTCTTGTCATTGAGAAAAGTCAAATCGAAGAAGATATGCAAAAATACAATTACAGTGATGTGTTTCATGTGCTATAATAAAGAGAAAAGGCGAAGGGTTGGGAGAGGAGAGAAGTAGCTATTATACTGTCAGGGGTTTTGTGGGGAGGGATCACTGACAAGGAGACCTTTGAACTGGTCTTTAGTGCGGGGTAGGATATGGCTAAGTTGATGATGGGTTGGGAGACAGGTCATTTCTAGTAGAAATCTCAGCAGAAGCAGAAGCAGAGTGGCATGAAATTATACAGCCATGCAGCAGCCATGCAACAGCCAAACTCCTGAAACAGAAAGGTAAAGGGGAAATGCGGAAAGCATCCAGAGAAAAATGAGGTGTTACATCCTGGGGAATAATGACACGAATGGCAGGTGACTGCTCATTAGAAGCAAGGAGGCTAGAGGACAATAGAATTACTTCTTCACATTAGTACAAAAAAATAAAGATATTTCAGATAAATGAAAACTAAGAGAATTTGATCTGATGATGAATGTACATTTTATCTTGATATTGCCTGCAAATCCCTTTTCTGGAACAATCATTTCGGAAAACAAGATTTGGTATTTCATAGAAAAACACAGGTTGCAAATAAGAGATAGATAATTTAGGACATAGTTGATCTGCATATAAACTGAGAGAAAAATGCTGAATCAAATGCCAGATTATCACAGTTTTGTTTTAAATTCAAATCATGTTCTCAAAAAGAGAGATAGTTAAGACTCCTGGGTTCCCATCTTGGGCTAAGTTGAAAATTGAAGTGAAATATTCAGAAAAACTGGAAGGAAGTCTGGAGATACTGATATCTAGCAAAGCTATCTGTCAATATGAAGATGAAATAAAGATATTTCAGATAAATGAAAACTAAGAGAATTTGCTACCAACAGATTTGCATTACAAGGAAGATCATTCTTCATGCTGAAGTAAATCACACCAGATGAAAACTCGGATTTTCAGGAAGAAAGGAAGACTGTAAGAAATGGTAAGTGTGGGTAAAAATATATGAAATGCATATTTAAGATACACACATATACATATATGTACACATAAATGCTATATATATACATTTCTTAATTTCTGCAAGGCATATAGTATTTAAAGCAAAAATTCTAACATTATATTGTGGTACTTATAATATGGATAGACTGATATTTGTGGAAACAATAGCACGAAGGATGAAAAGGGCAATAAATGTAATTATATTGCTGCGAGCTTCCAATGTTTTACTTGCAGCAGTACAATATTACCTCTAATTAGATGGTGATAAGCTAAAGACGCACTTGTAATCCCTAGAGCAACCTCTAAAAAGTAATGCAAGGGGTACAGCTAAAATGCCCATGGAAAGATTAAAATGCAATAATAAAAATATTTTATTAACCCAACACAGGTAGAGAAGGAAGAACAGAGACATCAAAAGAGAATGGACAATAGAAATAATAAACAGACAAAATGGTACACCTATGCTTAACCATATGAATAGGGTGGTGAGGCTTCTTACTGCTGCTACTTCTGAATTGCTTCATTATCCCCTAAGTGTCTTCCCCCAGTCCTTTGCTCACCTTTGTAACCAATTAGTTGCATCAAATTCCCTGTGTTTTAAACAGTAGAGTTGTTTTATTTTTTCTATTTTGATCCTCACTGAAATATATTGAATGCTAAAGGATTGTTTAACTGAATAATGCTGCGATTAGAAAATGGTACATCATGCAGCCAGTAAAACTGATGTAGGAAAATATAAAATGATCTGAAAAAGCATCCTGGGAACAATACAGCTAACCAAACTGTATGCTCATTTGACAGTAACTTCTAGTATTCACCTATACATTATTAGTTAACTCTAGAGGTGAATATTATGAGAAATTTTTGCTCTCATCTTCGAATTTCTTCATATCTTTTTTTCTGTTGAGAATGTATTATGTTTGCAGTTGGAAAAATGAAATAAAAAGAAAAAATTGGTAAGGATTGTGATCTAAGGCAACCGTAGCAGGGATAAAGGAGAAATAGTTAAGGTTACGAGACATTTCCAAAGCAGAGTTGAGATGACTGTGATTAACTGATCACAAAGGCAGAGCACCATGGAATTAAGGGGAATCCCTAGCCTGGAAACAAGATGACACATTCTCAGAGAGGAGGAGGAACAGGTGTCTGAAAAGCAATGTCAAGGTTTGGTTCATGCTGGCTCCAAAATCAGTGCAGGCCTCCAAGAGGCAGCCAGACCTAAGGTTCGGACACTTTGAAGAGAAGTCAGAACCAGAGACATAGATTTCAAAGTTATTAACATCTAGAAATAGTAATTAAAGCCAAAGGAATTAATGTGCCAACACAGGGAAAAGATGTGGCTTCAGAACAAAACACCAGAATAGAACCCCTTTATTTAATGGTAAAACGCCAAGATTTGAGGAGTAGGTGGAGGAAGAGAATCCATCCCCAAGAGATTGAAGTGAAATATTCAGAAAAACTGGAGGAGAGTCAGGAGATACTGATATCCTAGAAACTAAGGGGAAAATGTTTCAAGAAGTAAGTATCAAATGCTATAAAGAGATTGTTTAAAAGATCGTATAAAAAAAGATTGTTTAGCATGTACGTCCTTGGATTTGGCAACCAGGGAATTACTGATTATTTAGTAGAGAGCTACCTCAGCAGTGGTGTGAGCAGAAATTGACTTGTAATAGGGGCAAATGGGTTTCTATTTCTTTGCATATATTTTTCTTTCTACTAGTGAGAAATAAAGATGGTCCTTATACTTAGAGAGAGAGTTGCAGAAGTAGTTTTATGATTTGGCACACTTATGTTTTATTTTTAAGAAGAGTTTTGAGCGTGTTTATAGATGGGAGGGAAGAAGAAGATGAAATGGAAAGATTAAAGATTGTGTGTGTGTGTGTGTGTGTGTGTAAAGGTTGTGGGGAGAGAGACTGAAATAGTCAAAAGTAGTCTGCTCAGATTTGGAGAAGCAGAGGGATGTCTTTTTCTCTAGCAGAAGTGGAAAGATAGGTTTGGTGGGCATAGGGAAATTCTAGAAACTCCTTATCTGGTAGTCTGTATTACTGTGTGGAAAGTGGGGAATTATAGCTTCTACTAAGAATGATAGGTAGTGTGAGGTAGGATTTAGGAGGCGTATTTGAAGGACCATCAAACTTGGGGCTTATAAAGGGGAGATGATCCCAATTAGCCATGTTTTGTGTTTTTTCTTAAATCATCAGGATCCTAGATAGACGCTTCCAGCATTACCTTTTTTTTTCATCATAAACTGTCAGGACCTTAACAGGAAGATGTGTGCCCCTGTATGCGCTTTAGTTGTTTCAGTTTTGCCTTCCTGGTGGGTAACAGAGTCACACATGATAGGTAAGGTGTAGAGGTGGAGGGTAAAGGAGGTAAAGGAGGAGTGACAGCCTATGAGGGGAATGGCCTTGTTTGGGCTATTGGTCATGTTAGCCTTGGAAAATCCACCCTTTTTACTCATCCACTTGTTATTTCTTCATCTACTCAGCAAATATTTGTTGAGAACCTCTGTTTCAGGCACTGGAAATAAAATTCTGAGCACAAGTGGCAAAGTCACTATTCTTGTGAAGTTTAAAATCTCACGGGGAAAGACAGACGAGCATCAACTAACCTCCAAGTACAGACCAACAGCGACATCAGCTACCTGCTGTGAAGGGGAAGGCCAGGTGCTCTGGGGGTGGCACACAGCCTCTTTTGTTTGTGGCTGGCACTACAAATCCAGACTGGGGCCTCTGCCCAGGACACAGCATCTTTTGGAGTTGCCCGGCTGTGTGTGAATGAAGGCAGGCCTCTCAGGACCTTAGGGGAGGCCGCCATAGCCCCCAGCGATATTCAGATGACAAGTCTTTCTTGTGTCAGGGCAAGTCCCCAAATTTGCAGCGCATTGAGCCCTTCTGCTCAGACGCCTGCTGGAAGGCCAGCCTGACCCCTGCATGGTTGATTTTCTTTTGAACTCTGGGCAGCTGATTTATACTTTAACGCCTTGGCTGTTTCTGTGAAGGAGGAGTTTTAAATATATCCCCAGAATGGCCTCCTGGGTACACCATGGTTTCCCCATGAACACATGGAGGGGTAGGAAAGGGAGAGGTAGGAAATGTACCCAGATCGTGAGCAGAAAAGGTAGACTATTTCTTCCCGAGTTTGGTCTAAAGACGATGGTTGACAACTTTTAAGAGATCTCATACCGTATGTTGTGCCGTTTTTGAAATGGGACTGAGAAGACCGAAAAGCAATCCCACAAAAGGTTACCTGTGTTTATCTCAAGGGTGGGATCATCAGGAGCTTTCAGTTTCGTTGTACTTCTTAATTTCTTGCAAATACTCTATTTTCGTGTACTCCTGTGGCAAACATAAGATAAACAGCAAACGTGATTTTTTCCAAGTGGCATCTGTTTGGGAGCAGACACGCCCTAAGGAGATGTTTCCCTGCTGGTAGCTTCTCGGAGGCGAGTTAGTGTGAATGGCAGCCTCGGAGCCCAGCTCTGGGTGCAGGACGTCAGCCTCCCTCGGTGAGAGCGGCAGGGATGGAGGAGGCGCCTGTGTCAGGAGATCCGAGGAGCTTCAGGAACACCCGAGGGACAGGTCGTGAGGCGCGGCCCCACACGCTCTGAAGCCTCCACGAGTGGCAGGTGGGGGGCGGACCTAACAAAATGACGTTTGTTTGCAATTAAACATTATCTGCACCGTCCATGCGGCAGAGCTGTGCTGTCCAGTGTGTGAACCAGGCTCGATTGTGAGGGGCTCAGACACCGAGCATGCAGCTTCCGGAAAAAGCTCCGGCTCAAAATTACCAACGCCTTCCGGGTCAGGCTCCGGAAGTCAGTCAGGCTCCGGAAGTCAGTCAGGCTCCGGAAGTCAGTCAGTTTCGGGAGTCAGTCAGGCCTGGGAAGTCAAGTTCTGGAAAAGTTCCGGAAGTCAGTCAGGCTCCGGAAGTCAAGTTCCGGAAACTGGCCCTGCAATCATTAGGTGGAGGTATTGTTTGTTCTTTGCTCAGATTTGTCATCCTCCTTAAATTCAAAGGAGATAGAAGCTGCAAATACTTGTCAGAGTTTAGGGGTGATTGGAAAGGAATTTAAGAAACCGTTATTATGTTTCAGACAGCAGCAGCCTCCCTCATGATGCGGAGAGGCAATGTGGGAGGGAAACCCTCAGCGGCCTGATTCAGCTTGGCAAGCGTGAGAGCGCACCTGATGAACTTCTTGTAGGTATCCAGAAAAGACCAGACCCAAACCCAGACAGAATCTTCTTTTCACGTTGGTGGATGGGGGTGGGGAGGAGTAGGCACATGCATCCAGTCCTAGGCATTCCAGAGATTTAAAACACAGGAGCCAGAGGAGGAAAATTGGAGAGATTTTAAACATCAGGAAATGTCTGCATGGGCTATTATATAGTCTTTGGAGGAGGTGGAGAGAGTCCCTGCGCGACCCATTCCCTGCTGCCAGCCAGCCTCATCGTAAAGGGACTTGAGAGCAGCCAAGGGGAGGAGTATTTACAGGTCTCGCATTGGCCAAGAGGCGGAGGCGAGCAGGATGAGCAGGATGAGCAGGATGCGGCTTTCTTTCTGGGCCTTGCATTTCACAGTGAGGATTTTAACGCTAATCCTGGTAAAGCCTGCGTATCAGAGGGAAGTCAGGGTAAAACAATCTAAAATGTGGCCCTTCCCATTGAGTAACCTGTGACCTTACAGCAGTTGAACTATTGGCTGCATCACTGTAAGTTAATAACCTATTTTATAGAATGGAGCCTACAGACTCTGTTTTAAATGGCTGTGCTTTTTTTTTTTTTTTTTTTTTAACAACATTCCTGCAGAATTCCCTTGAGTGAGACTCAGGACAATATTAAATCCAATGAATCACGCAGCTTTCAGGAGGGCAGGGCGGCATGCTGCAGAGCAGCACTGAATGATGGCTTGGCTTGGTGTCCCTGGTGGCAGCAGTGGCCACACAGGCACTGTGTTCTCACTCAACAAAGACTCAGGTTACTGAGGGAGACGCCTATGCCAAATCTTCCTTCCCTCTTTATCAAGTTTTCAGATGTTGTGCAATTCTTTTTTGCAGCCCTCAGTTCTGCAAGAAGCCTAGTGAATGCTTCCATCAGTGTATCATGCAAGGCATCTGACAAGCAGTTGCCTCACGGTCTGTATGCAATTCGTTGATTTGAAAATTACTCCCTGTGTGTACCTTGCTCTCAGGTGAGGCTCAACTAACTCTGGGGAGTCTCATGGTCAGGGCAAGGTACACAGGCCTGGATGGGTTTACTTTGACTGTGCCGTGCTTGCCTAGGCCTGATCAAAACCTACCCTCCAGCCCTTGGGGAATTCTGCTCGGCTCTTTACCACCTGTTGGCTTGCTTGTGTGAGAGCCCTGAAGGCCATGCTCCCAAAAGTGGGCCTTGAAGACTGGGCTGGCCAAGGGGCCTGGTGCTCCAGATCCTTTCTAGAGAAGTCGGCTCCATCTACCTCCTTTGGAGTGGTAAGTTGCTCATAGGACTTACGATTGTGTTCATAGGATGTAGTTAGAATGTCTAGTATGTGTGCCCAACTGGATGAGGACCCTAGAGGGAGGAACAGAAGCTTGAAGGCCTTGATGCTCCCAGGATAGTTCAAAGATAGGCAAGGCCAGTAGCATTGTCAGGGATCTGTTAGAATTGTACAGTCTCTGACCTCACCCAGACCTGAATCAGAATCTGCATTTTACTAGGTGATTTCTGAGAAGTGTTGCCTTTTAAAACTCATCCAAAGTTGGGCAGAGTTAAGCATCCCTGCCTCTGATTTGTGGCGTGTGGCTGCAGTGAGGGACATCCTTGCCTTGCCTTGGTTTGCCGACTTCTTGTGGAGGGGATGTGGCCTGCACAGCCCATTTCTCAAATGCCCATTTCTCCAGACACTCCCAGCTGTGACTCATTTGTGTGTCAGATGTTTGAGTGATGACTCAATACTGAGAAACCCCTTCATGAAGTGTGTCCTTGTGGTCTGATGATGCCACATGCAGTGCTGATGGGACTGATTCATCAGTGATGTGGGGAAGTTAATCCCACTCTCAGCCCTTTGTGGGAAGCACCCAAGCTGGCTACACAGAGCTTTGTGTTGACAGAGCCTCTCCTCTCCTCTCCACATGCCTGTCGGGAAGTGCAGGTGGTGCAGATGCAGCCTGGGTGTGTCCTCTGGGTAGGACTAGATCCTTTGTGGGAGGACTGAGGAATGTGAACCTGAGGCCTGGATTGTTGTTGGTGCCACTGCTCCTGGGTGTTTCCATGGCACTGGGGGCCAGTGTACACAGGATTCATCTCCTAGTCTGGCAGTGAAGGAGCCTGCCATGTTTTGATTTGATGTCCTTGCCACCTATGCATGTGTGAAGAGAAGAACACCACAGTGACAAACGAGCTGAAAAACGGCTCCCAAGAACTTAATTCAAAGAATGGGAACAGATCCCTTTCCATAAGCTGATTTCCTTGTGAACACCATCCATTCATTTCAACCTCACTGGCTACATGTGTGATGCAGGCGATGGAATCTGGACATGACTGTAGGAGATGAAAGACAAAGACAAGACTGTTTCGTTGATGACAAGAGCCCTGTGTGTGTGTGTGTGTGTAAGAATAGCCTCTGTGACACACAGATGGAGGCTGTGGAATAAGAGTTACACCTCTGTCATCCCTCCACTTTGTTCCAGGGAGCCCAGCCATCTGCACTCAGGTCCTCAGGTGGATTTGCCCTTCGGTCGCCGGGCTGCATTGTGAGTTCTGAATCCCTGACTCCCCGGCCGGACTCTTCAGTGCACAGCTGCCACAGGCAACCTGGACAAATCCAGCCAGGCGGGCAGCACAGGGCTCACCTCGTCAAGGACTTTGTAGCCGCCTTAACTTTGAGTCTCCTTGCTTCTGTCAGGAGGTGCCACAACCTTAGACGTAGCTCTTGTTGGTGTTAATTATTTCCTTTTCATTTCCAGCTGGCACAGAGCTTTAGCACCTTAAGTTGCTCAATTTGATCTCTGCACTCAGGAACAAGGTAATTAAGTCAGCCACAATATAAGAAAACTCATCTGCCTCGACTTGTTGCCCGTCTTCAGACAGTGCTCCATCCTAAATCATTTGATAATGTAAGAGGCTTGGTGCAGTTTTCTACTTGACTGAGGGTTAGTTCATTAGGTCACAATCAGTAATTGATTCTCAGTGTGTCTCTGCTGGTTTTATTACAGTAATGAGGACTGTCGTTTTTTTTTCATCTCCTCTAATACGTTACCCAAACCATCAGCTTCTCAGTTTGGTGTCAGGATGACTTTGACAGGTTGTTAGCAACTATATGATGTACAGAACATCACAGAAATGTCTCAAACTGTTACTGTATACCACGCAGAGCCTTAGGTGGTCCCGAAATAAGTGAAAGCACTTGCAAGGAAAAAGTTACAGCAGCAATTGAAAATATGACTACAGGCTTGATGTCCTAATGAAGAAGTTCTTTGCACTGTCGGATCTGTTTTGACTCTCAGGGCAGATTTTTCAGGGCTGGGTGGCATCTGCAACTCTCCTCCGGAATATTCCTGATCAGAAAAAGGAAGAGTGTAGCTCAAGAGCAAAGCAGGCATTTCACTGCAAAAAGTTACACGCTCTTCATGCTCTCTGTGGAGCTCCTTTTAAAAAGTGAGCAATCATCTGTTATCTCTGCGCAATCTGGTTTCCTCTTAATTTTTTTTAATCTTGAGAAGGGGAAATCCATGGTATGAAGGCCAGGAGAGAGAAACGTGGTGTCATTTATGGTACTTGTGCTGTGTTCCTGGATGACTTCAAACGCAGACAGCTACAAGAGACAAAGAGGGAAAACGCGTTTTCTTTTTTGTATGGATAGAATAAAAATATTACAATAAAATTGACCTTTTGTTTTTATCTAATGAATACATTTTAAAATTTAAATATTTTCCAAGACTTTGGAGTGTTTTGAGGCTGAGGATTATACTCAACAGAGCTAGTACCGTCTAATGGTAACAGGAATTTTAAGTTCAGGATAGCTAGGAATCCTGGAATAACTCTCTAAGAACAGGACACAAAAGGCCACAAAGACAGTAATGTAGCACTGGCTTCTCAAAGCCCTTACTAGCCTTGTATAAAGGATGATAGACATAAGTTGAGTATGTGTGAACTGTGAAATAAACTACATTTGTGAACCTTTTCACAAAGAAGCAGCACTGAAATAGTAGACCAGCCATAATGTTCCCCTAAAAACCAGAAGTCATGAGACCATTGGGCAAAGAACAAAGAGGCCAGGGGTTTGGCCTGACAGCCTCAGGAATGTTTTTTGTTACATGGTGGACACGGCTAAACGTTTTGCTGTCTAACATACAAATGATGATCCTTGGAAGATTAGAGCCTGAGATGCGTCCAAAGTTAGATTCACACGCGTTAAGAAAAGCATTTCTCCTACCCTGAGATTGCAGAAGAGGGACAGAGGCCTGGAGACAGCTCAGGGGTGGCTTTGCTTCACTGACATTGTGGGTGACATCGTTAGCCAGCTCCAGCATGCCGGCATAGCATCCAGAACTGCCAATTTAGCCTATGTTTGCAGCCTGAGATTATGAAAAGCTTTTATCAACACTAAAAATAATATTTAGCAAGCCTCATCGATCCTTCTTTAAATAAAGCACCTATTTTAGGTGAGGCTAGCAATTTTGCCATAGGATTAATTTCATCCAACAAACTGCTGTGCAATGTCTGACAAAAGATCTTTTTATAAATTCAACATTGGAAAATAAGTCATAATCCCATTGGCTTCCTTCATTTCTCTCTACTCTGTAGAAGGCATGCAGCAACACAAGGTCTCCTGCAGGCCGAGACAGGTAGAACAGTTATTAATAAGTCACCAGCAAATATATAGATGAAGGTGACAGAGGCTAGAAGAAATCAAATCATTACACTTGTTCTGCTGCTGCGCACTGAGTGGCTAGTTCTTGGTAAAGAACTTGGACACCAGAACGTCTAAACTTCCAAATGTCCCCCAGGACTTCCTGAGCTTCCAGATTCAGCATGGTTCTGACCTCTGGCCTTCAACAGATGAATCCAAATTCTCTAAGAGAGGGCAAGTACATGTGAAAACAAACGAGGTTTAGAAGGATTCTCAATCTCTATATTCTGAGTTTTTACAATAGTTGAGTGTGGGCAACTTTGTTAAAAATAAAGAAAGAAGGAAAGGAAGGAGGGAAGAAAATACTGGTGAATTTAAAGCAGACCCTTAAATAAAACAATCAATTGCTATATAAAACCTAAGTTGAGCAAGATTTCTATTTGCCAGTCCCTAATTAGGTTTTGAAAGAAAGGGAATCCCTGCACCACGTACTAAGAATATTTTGCTGCCTGCTGCTTTTTCTGGCAGAATCTTCCTGGTTTGTGGAAAGAGTGCTATTCTGACATCGGATACTGCTGAGAACTGGGCAACAATCTTAGGGTGGTGACCATCATCTGAGGAGGTATCAGGTTTGGGAGCCTTACCAGGCACTGGGCACACAGACTCCCATGTTGCTCTAACATCAAATGTTGACCAAACGTCTTGGCCTCCTGTGCCTTGAGTCACAGTAAAGCTAGTCTTCTGATGACAGTGACGAGTGTTGCATGTGGATCCCAGAAGCCAGGCTCTGAGTGCCAAGTCTCAGGAAGACTATCCATAGGTTTACAAAACCCCCAAATCCTAGGAAAAGATTTGAACGAACACACTTGATAGATTTCTCTAATCAGTATCAGTTTTTCTCTCTCTTTCCCCTCCCCCAATCTCATTGCTGCTCTTGGTACCTTGAATGTTCCCATTGCCTCTATTTTCATTCAAATCCAAACTATTATTTGAATCCAATGCAGTCTCACTTTTGGGCCTATATATAGCCTCTTGTCTGTGAACTTTTTGGCACAAATGCATCCTTGCCTCTTCTTGGACTTCCTGTGTTCTGATTATGAGACACTCAAAAATGTGCTGGCAATCACTGAGGTCCAGGCTCCAGGCCTCTATGCTGATGGTCCTTGGCCCCTCTGCCTGGGTGTCCCTTGGGCATCCTAAGGATGCTTCCTGAAGAAAGTCTAAGGTGGAATCCAACAGTGCCTCCCCTAGAGATGCTTCCTTTGATCCCCATTCGAGCCTCCAAAGCCCTAGCCCGTGCCAGATACTCATTTGCCAAACTTTCTGTCTCCACACTAAACCCAGTCCATCTCCAGGCCCTACCACTGTGAATCCTAAATGTCTTTGATTTTGTCTGCTTTTATGTTCTTCTGACGATCTCCTGTGAAATTACCTACCTTAACCAGCGGTCTCTGGCTTGTATCTGGTGAAGACACGTAACTATCATCCTGCCTCTAATCTTGCCTCCTTCAGTAACCTCCCATTTTGCTGCTGAACTGTTCTTTACAGAGCAGAGATCCAATGCCTATACTTAAACCCTTTAATCACTCCTATTGCTCTCAGGATGAAATAAGGCACTTAAGGCCATTTGTGGTCTGGTATGACCTGCTTCACTCCAAATCCATTTCTCAGCATCCCCTGCCCCTCTTCTCCACTTCCCCCACCCTTGCAATTTTCATTCCAGCCAGACCGAACAGATTCTATGCCCCAGTCTCTAGAATATGACCGGTCCCTCTTGCCTCAGGGTCTTTGTATAAGGCCCATCCTTGCTTAACTTAGGATGTCGTCCTTCTCCTAAGTACCACGAGTGCAAACACATTGTCTTCTTCAACACATGATCTGCATTGCCTAGAACAGGGATGAATAAATTGTAGACACCTCAAATATGTTTAATAAATTAGTCAAATAAATGACATACATATAGGCATTCAAATTTACCCTAGAAAACAATAGCAAAAACAAAGAATGACTATTCATTTTGCAAAGAATCAAACTCCTGATTTGTATGGATTATGATGTCTAGGAGTCTCCATCTGTCTCACACACACACACACATGTGCACACAGATGCACGCACGCACACGCACACATATGCATGTGCACGCACACACGCATGCACACAGGCACAGTCATCATCTAGCATGGCTATCCATATTGTTTACCAAGATGAGTTCCAAGTTACTGTTGATTATAGAAATAAAATGTACTGTAAAAGGTTAAAAATGAAAATTTTTTGTTGCTAAGAAAATGTGAAGAATGTGCCTTGGTCTCAAAAAGTGTTTTCATGTAAATGCAAAGTTATTCTCCTATTTATTGGGCACTTACTACATGCTAAGCACTGTGCTAGGGAGTAGAACTGCAATAAAGAATGAAAAACAACTCCTGCCCCATTGACTGCTGAAAAGAGGCCTCAACATGGCTGCTGGGTTCCTACTTGGGAGGAAGCCACTCCACATATCAGAGGAGGAAGGAAGATGGAGGAGTGCTGGGGAAGAGGAAAGATGGGTCAAGGAGAAGAGAGCTCTGCTTTACCACTGAGGCCCAGGGGCTTCCTGGAGAACTGCCGTGACTGATGAGAATGTATTCAGTCGCCTTCTGGAAAACCTCCTCCAGCCGGTCCACGTCATCCAAATCCTCAGCTCTCACTAAGAGTGGAGGATGTTTCTTACTGTTGTTTTGTGTCTGATTGTGAAAAGAGAATAAGAAGATCTGGGAGAGTGGGTATTTGACAAACACAAATGTAGTGTACCGATGCTTTACCCCGGGTGGTTTTGGACCCTCTGACCACATAATTGGCTTTGGTACTTTGCATTCCTCACTCGGGTAGGTGACACCAGCATGAAAGACAGGGGAAAGTTCATGCTGATTTTTGAATTCTGAGAGCCTAGAATTCAGAGAACATTCAGAGAATATTAAGAGAATATTCAGTTTATAAAATGTATTTGTAAGAATGGCTGACAAGTAACAGTCATGCACCTAATCCTGACAAGATCAAGATTCCCTGGGACTTTCAGATAGAGAAAGAGGAGTGCACAAATACTTCTTCTTCTATTAGTGGGTCCCTAACAGAAGAGATGCTGAGCTCTGTCCTCTTTCTCCTGTACCATGAACACTTCGTACGGAGCTAACAAAAACCCCAGAAAGGATTGAGGAATCTGGGCATAGAGATCCCTTTCCCAGGTAAACCTTTGTGGAAGCACCAAGAGCTTAAAGTGAGAGTGGATATAGGGATCTCAGGGCAGAGGGTCCTTAACAGCTGCCCAGAGCTTCCCATGGCCAAGCAATGGTCAGCAGTGGCAGAACAATTCTCTGTATTCTCTGTGTGGAGGTGGGGAGAGCTTGTAGAGCAGGAATGGGGGCTAAAGGGTCCCTGATCCAGTGACTGGCTCCCCCACCAGAGGAGAGGTCTTTGCTGCTGGGAGTCTCTGCTGATGTCAGAATGGATGGCTCTGACATGTGACAACATCATCTAGTCCTGGGGAAGGACAAGCATCCCAACTTGCCTGGGAGTGTGCTCCCACCGTCCGGCTAAACTAGCATGTGAGCTTCTAGATGCACACAAAATGAACGTCCTTACAGATATCACCGCCACTAACAACTCTGAGGGTCCTTTCCTTCCGTGGACACACACAGACTCAACGAAAAGTTACACAAGGTCTATCTAATCATCCATCAATCATCTGTTTATTTACCTATAGTATCTATCATTTGTCTACAACTTCCTTTATTCACTTGAGGTGGCAAAGAGATCTTTCATTTACGTACAGCTCAGTCTCATTCTCTTTAGAAGCTCCAGAACGTTCAGCTTAATGGCGGCACTACAGTTTATTTAACCATTCCCCTATTGATGGAAATTTGGTTGCTTACAGATTTTAATGAGAAGATGGCATCCCATTTTATGAACTTATCATAATTTCTGAACGCATTCTCTTACTGGTAGATACCAGGCTGCAGACAATGTTTCCCGTTACAGGACTCCATCAGAATCCCTGTCCACATACCTTTATAATGTTTTTATTTTATTTTTTGTTAGATTCATTAAAGTGAGATGGCATGGCCAAAGGGTATGCAAATATATTTTATTAGATAATTCCAAATTGCCCCCAAAATATTTGTAGCAGTCAATTGTTCCTGCCAACAATTAGGAAGCTGCCTGTTTTTTCACAGCCTTGATAGCAATCAATGTGAACAATATATGACATGTTAACAATCAGATTTCGCAAAATCTATTTTGTTGCTACTCACTTCCTCATTCCTTTAATCAACTCTGTGGTTGAGCATCTTTTCACAGGTGTATTTGCCATTCGTACTTCTTTTTTGCCTGTACATATTCTTTATCCCTTTACTGTATTGTCTGTCATTTTCTTTCAATGAGTTGGATTTCTCTAAATATGGGATATTAATAGTCAGTTGTAAATGTTTTCCCTCCCTTGTCACTTGTGTTTTAAGTTTGTTTAGTCTTGTTTTTATTAGGAAAACATTAGTCATTTTGTTCCTTCTTTCATTTTGTTGACTCACTGCAAGGCTACAAAAATGTTCCTTCATATTTTCTTCCAGCGTTCTTTTGGTTTCTATTTTTTACACTTAGGTCTTTGATTTAACATAAATTTATTTTTATGATATAAGGTAGAGATCTTCCTTTTATTTTTTTCCAAATACATAGTCAATTGTTCTCATTCAACATGTTTTAAAAAACCATCCTTTTCCACTAATTTTAAATGCTGCTTTTATGATAGATTAGAGACCCATGTGTACTTAAATTGGTTTCTGTACTGCTTTTTCTGTTCCTGTGGTGGATTTGCCTGGTGCCAAACTCTTAACTTATATTTTCATCTTCCTTGCTGTAAATTGGGAGGCTTTTCAACCCCTGGAGTTTCTGGGAGCCAGAAACGACGCATTGGTTCTTCTGTTCCACAGAGGCAGAACACACTGCTGAACACAGAGCTTCCTTTAGGAGAAAATTTGGATTTTCACACATTCAGAAAGAAATTATCAAACTAATTAGCCAAAACTCAAGGTTATAAAAGCACTGCTAATGGGCAGAAAGGCCTCTCCAGAATTTAAATTCTTCCTGGTGCTCTTCCTGTGTATTTACGTGCAGATAGCATCCTCCCAGGGCAGGGAGAAGTGCCTCTAAGAGAGCCTTAGTTTACCTTCCAGGTTCTGGAGTGCACAGCCCTTGCAGTTACCACCTCAAGCGAGGGAGCACCTGCCTCAGGAAGAGCAGCTCCTGTTAAATCTTCAGATCTTCAAGGGCAGTGGGAAACGTCACAGTCTCCCAGCAGGAGAGTAGAGACAGTCAGTAGGTGTAAATCTCAGGCAGCCGATTGTTGGAATCCATAAGCCCTACCTTGTAAATAATTCACTTCAGTGCAGGAAATCTGCATATGAGCATGAAATGTCATTTATAACTCATAGGATATTGGCTTGGCTGGGAACAACTTTCCAATCTCTTCGACTCATTAAATGCTGCTAAGGAAGAGAGAATACAGCTGATGTAGAATAAACTCCCTGCAGTAAGCCTGTGACTGTACAGACTAGTTAGCAGTACTCAAACTGAAAATAAAACTCAAGACTGTGCTGGCATCATCACTCAGCTCTCCATAAGCTCAGCGTCCCTCCGGGGTTAGCTTGGCTCTACCTCATTTCCCAAGGTGCTTCCAGGCCTGCCCTTCACTGAAACCCCGAGCAGACCAGGAGAAATGTCGGCTGCGGTGCTTTCTCGTGAAGTGATGCGTGCTCACTGGCTGCAAAGAGAATATATAATGTTCCAATGAAGAACTTATCACCCTGAAATTCTGGAATCTCACGTAGAAGACTTGCAGAGAAACAAGATGGTCTTTGTAATGAGCTCCTTTTCTCTCTTTATTAAATATTGATTGACGATGGAAGAAATTCAATTTCCAAATAGAGTTTAAGTCTTATTCTTAGGGTATTTGGTAGTAAGTCTTTTACTATTTTTGTTTGCTTGTTTGTTTCAGTTCTGACATGAGGACTGTAAACATGTCCAGAACAGGAGACATTTTGAAGAGCTCATGCCCATTGGTATCTGAAACTTGGCTGCTCATGTGAGTGGGTGCTTTTTTTTTTTTCTTTTTTTCTTTGAGTGAGGGCCAGGTATGTTGAAAACACAAAGAACCTACAGTGGGAGAAAGAGGAGGTTTTTACCTGTGGAAGGAAAAATAGAATTAATATGCCTTTGAGTTTGACGAGAAGCCTCTGAAAATGTTTCCAGCCAATTTAACACCTATCTGTTGATACACAGAGACCTTAACTAAGCACAATTGTAATCACTCTAGAAATAAACTCAAAGAACGGCTGAGTTTTCTTGGTCTTCTTCCCGAGAGAGTTATTGACTAAAAGACCAGGAGGGATTCATTATAAAATGGTTTACCTATTAGAAGGTCTCATGTCACTGGCTCTCAGAGGCGATAAGGGATTTGCAGGCTCTCGCTGATGAAGTGCTCATCCTGTCTCAAGGAGCGACCTCAGATAGAAAGAGGTCGCTGCAGAATACATGGTTCACTCTGTCCATCTATGCAGCCCCTGCTCTATCACGGATGGATATTAATTTCCTTTTTACAAAGTAATTTGTTAGCAATCCAACATTTGCACTCTCCTAGGTGACTGTAAATTGATTGCTTGATGAATGTTCTAGTATTTTTTTAACTGCCAAGGTTATCATTTACCCACTTTCAAAATATGCTGTTTGCCCTTTTCCAGTCTTCAGAAATACCTTGTATCCTGCTGTGATCCTCAGCAACACCAATCACATGGAAAAGAACCAACAATGTGAAGAAACATGAATATGGTATTCATTTTCAAACTGAAAAAGGAAATAATTATAGTTACTATTTACAGTATCTGGCTTTTCAGGCTTCATGCTACACACAGCTAACTCTTTATCAAACAATTAATTTTGTTTAAAATAAATAAGTTTATATATTTAAGGTCATGTTTCAGAAGTAAAACCAGAACCATGGTTTCTACTGAGTTATAAAATTAGTTGGGGAAAAGGTAATGCATCTAAAACAACTCTTGAGATCTTCCATGTAGAATTTTAAGTATCAGTGTAAATTAAAAGCAGATTCACAGAGAGTTCTATGAAACAGAGTTCCCTATTAACTTGAGGGTGCCAGATTGGATCATTCTTCAGGTTTCTCATGGCTTTTAAATACAATAAGTACAAGCCAGGTGGATTATCAGAGGGATCTGTGACCAGTATGGCATTAGTGTTCCAGTGTGATTTAAGCATATACATCACTGACTGATTTTTTTTTAGTGGTCAAAAATACAAGTGACAATGTGCCAACAAAATTTTTCTCAAATCATACCATATATCGTTGGTTTAGCAGAGGTTACAATTCATAGCAATAAGTTTTGTGCCTTTTATTCTGAATTTCACAGTCTTTAAAAATTTTTTTTTATTTTTTAAATGTCTCTGTGTTTTAATTTTTGTTTGTTTAATACTTCTTAAAATTATTTACCTATTATTATTATGATACTTTAAGTTCTGGGTACATGCACACATGTAGAACTATATAACAAACTGTCACAGTCTTTTAAGAACGCATCTTGGCTGATAACTGGCTGAAAGACCATAGATGAAATCAGTGAAAAGTAATATCAATGAAAATAAATCTAGTCAAGGTGATGGCCACTGGAATAACAGGATCCCTGAAGTTAAGTTTTATTTAGCATGCTTCCTCTTTCTCAGAAAGAAAAAGAATAAACACACATCAAGTTAAATATGTGATCCCTAAACCAAATATATCCAACAATTCTTGGCTAAAAACTTGTAGATATACTTTCAAGAAGTGGGAAAATGGAAGAAAATGATTTCCTTACACTAACAAATGAGAAAATAGTTAACACGGGGCCTTATCCTTTCTGTGGCCAGTGGCTGTCCCTGGTTGCAGATTGTGTGCACAGGGAAGGACAATGCCTCTTTCACTTTATGAGGGGGCACTGAGCCACCGTGGGAAGGAAGGAGCTCAGATTACCTGCTGTTAATTAGATGAAGGAAAAATTGTTTTAATTAGGGAGGTTCTCCCGGCTCCCTTCCCCCAACCCCAGCATCCATCTACTGGTAAAATAGGGCTAGGCACCATTGAAGAATGTGAGATGGAGCTCCCCATAAATTGAAAGTAGTCAGGCTTAGGGTCAGGGCTTGACTGATGATGGGAGGAACTGGACTGGCCTTGCTGCTGGAGTATTGCATTGAGAGAGAGCAGGTACTTAGCCACCCTTCTGTTTCAAAGCTGGAGCGACTTGGGTTGTATCATATTTGCATTCTAATAGTCTACCAGCTAATAGGCCTCTAGCCTTGAGGAAGTCAAGGAAGAAAAGGAGAAAGGTGGGATTTCTTCATGCTGCTAAAGTCTTTATTCCAGTTACAAAGAGATGGAATTGGTGGATTTAATTATTGTTGCAATAAGTGTCGTTGCATCTTAACTATGAAATCAGGGTCTCCGTCTCTTTTTGTAAATTCAAAATGGTCTCCAACATACAGCGATCATAAAATATGCTTAGATCTGTACTGCTTGATTAAATTGTGCTTTACTGTTGCAAAAGGGCCATCAGGAGGCATTTGCATGGGTGGAAACCTGGGAGCTTCCTCACTGGGCTGAGAGGTCAGTGACTAGAGAGAGTCACTGGAGTGCTGGGTCTCAATTCCTTCTTTCTTTACTTCTCCACTTGTCCTATGATTGAAGCCAAGGATAACAACAACAATGCTGTTATCCGGGCATTAATGCAAATAAAATCAAGCTAGAGACGATGGAGCAGAAGGAAATATTGGGAGCTTTCCTGGGCCCTAATTCCAGGATCCTCCAGTTTTAGGATCCTCGGGCTTTGCCTGGAGATCCACAGCCCTGGGGATCCACAGGTATTTCTGAAATTCCACAAATACCACCACTGCTAGTAGTGAGAGAGAAGTACTTCTACAGGAAAATGAGAAGCCAGTGAGCCATTCTTAAGGGGAATCCTAAGAGCATGAACGACATTCTTCTCCCAATTAGGATGTCATGCTGTATGAAGTGCATGGAGGCACCTAGACTTCTCTAGAGCCTGAATTTGGAGAATCTTTTGCTTTATTTGAGTTGACTGTGAAGCAGTTTTCCTGTAAATGTGACTGACTTAAGTAAAACAAATATAAAACAAAAATCAGCTTTAGGTCCCATGAGGAACTTCCAGAAATATCTAAAGTCTGTAGTCATTTAAGAACAAGTATAATCCCTAATGGCAATGCTTCCTACAGCATCCTGTGTAAACCTGGAACCCCAAGATATTAACAGGTTGTTTTTAAGAAAGAGGTTTTTATTAATTTGGTAAACACTGGATAAAATGAAGGGACAGTATCTGAGAGCACTGAAATGAAATCTTTCCCCTCTGTGATTCTGAGCTGCAGGTTCTTCTCTGGCTCCCACCATGAGGTAGCTGGCGGGACCTCTGCAGTGGCCACAGGTCAGGAGTGGAGGAGCCTGAGGAGGTGGCATGTGTAAGGTCTCCATGATCAGGGAGGGTCAGAAGAAATCTAAGGTCTCACCCTGGTGTTTCTCCCACGTGGAGCTCTGTGGGGTCAGGGTGGGGAATATGACAGGAATAGCAAAATAGGTGTAAGATGCCCAAGAACTTTGGGGCTAGCTGCCCTACTTCCATGTGTAGCTTGGGGAAGACTGCTGGCCTGTAGGAGAAGCCTGTGTTCCGCTCAGCTCCATGTCCAGAGGAAAGAAAAATTGTGAGACAAGTGGGACTGTTTCACATTTTGACAAACACCTTTAATGCCCAGCTTAACTGAAGGCAACTGGGTTTTCTTATCTGCTTCTGCACTGAGTCTTCTGAAATACATAACCTCATGCAGGCTCTGGAAAACCCTGCTGCACATAATACTAATGTCTTAGTATTATCATGCAGGTAATAATTTTGAGATTTTGGATCCCCGAAAACACCTCAGGGACTCTGGACTTCATTTTGAGAATCAATATGACAGTGACTGGGGTTGAAACAAAGAGACAACAGGGCCTTCACAACTGGACAGCCAGGGTCTGGACTCCTTGGGGGACGGGCTTGACTCTCAATAGTCTAGCCAAAGCCGCCCACGCAGCAGGGCCACTGGCCCAGAAGTCAGCATAACAACTGTGCAAGACAGGCCAGTGGGTGTCCAATGGACACTGTGGGAGGCCGAGACCCCTTCCTCCTGAGCCAGGGGGCACCGTGGAGAGGGATATGGGGAAGTAGGGAGGCTGGAATTTGACTCAATGGGTACCTCAAGATTGTGTCATCCAAGTCACTGAACATCTTTGGCAGGGCTATGCATCGACTGAACATTTAACCCCTAATTTTTTTTAATCAAACGAAACTGAGCTGGTTCACTTTAAGAAACAAACTGGCAGTCCGTCAAAATATGAAATAGGGTTATCACACAACTAACGGTTCTGCTCCTAGAGGTATACCCAAGAGAAGTAAAAACGTATGTCCACACAAAAACGTGTACACAGATGTTCAGAGCAACGTTACTCATAACAGTCAAAAGGTGGAAGTGACCCAAATGTGCATCAAGTGATGAATGGATAGACAAAAGTTGGTAAATCCGTAGATTGGAATATTAGCCAGCCACAAAAAGGAATGAAGGCAGATACATGCTGCAATGAAGATGAACTGGAAAACATTATACTTAGTGAGAGCCAGTCACAAAAGACCACATGTATGACTGAATTTATCTGAAATGTCCAGAATAGGTAAAGCCATAGAAACAGGATGGTGGTTATCAGGGTCTGGAGGGATGGGGAGGAAGGAGTGACTGCCGATGGGCATGAAGTTTCTTTATCGGGTGATAAAAATATTCTAAAATTAGTTATGGTAATGGTTGTACAACTTGATGAGTATATTAAAACCACTGAATTGAACACTTAAGGCTACATTGTGTAGTATATTATATCTCTATCTGCTATTTAAAACATTTTGTCCTTAATTTATCAAAATGGGACTTGAGAATTCAATAAAAGACTTGAGTTCTCACTAATTGAGTTCAATACATTTTACTGTGAGATCAGATCACTTTTGAAAATTAAAATGCTGTATTAAAAATAATGCTATTTTTTTCTTTCAAATTCCACCCCCTCACAAAAATTAATCAATCTTTATTCCTATAGGACTTCCCAGAGGTTTTGCGCATATGTCATTATGTCCAGTGAGAGTTCAAGGTTGCAGTGTTTCCAAAAACAGCTGCTCCCTGCACCTCTGCAATCTCAGAGCGTTTGGCGGAGCTCTCCTAATGTCCTGGAGAAGTAAGGTGGAGAGGTTGTCCTTTTAACTTTAAGGGAAAAAAGAGGCTTTACTGATTTATATGGAATGAGAGAAACCTTCGAAACAGGAGATGAACATGTTTCTATAGAACAGAAACATTTAATTTGAAGGGACCTTAAAAGGAAGGCAGCTCCAGTGACCCTTCTTGGGGGGAGGGCTGTGCGAGGCGCGTTCATACCACACCCCTCAGCTTTCCAGCCAGACTGTGAGGCCAGCGTGGTGTCCCAGGTAGCACAAAGAGGTTTGGGGAAGTCACTTTTCTTATGGGCAAACAGCAAGAAGGTGATGGGATGGGACTCTGGCCTCAGGGATGTCTCATGCTTCCTGCGCCCTTTTCTTTAAACTTTGTAACCAAAAAACCAATAGCACCGGCTTAAGCACGTTTCAGTGGTGAACAGCGAGTCAATAAATTACCTGTGCTCTTTTCACTCTGCTTTGGTTGGCCCAAGTATTTCTACTATGATAAGTGAAATTTACCCATCACCTGTAAATTTCAAGTGTACAAGAGACATCAAAGTCCAGATTTTTTTTTTAACTAATGACCTTAATCAGCAAAGACACTGTCATTTTAGTGACATGCTTTGGAATGCAATCAGTTCGTTACTCATTGTCTATAAGTGTTTAGTCTTTTAGTTTTTAAATCTACCACTCAGATTGAAACTGTTATTTGCAACACATGACATCAAGAATGTTTGACCATTTTGTTTCTTCTTCGTTTGACACTACAAAAGAGGAGACCACCCACAGTTGTAATCTGACTCTTCCGGCCATTCAGTTATGACTTCTCTGAAGGTACAGGCATCATTTCTGATCAACCAAGTAAAACCGAGTCATGGTACGAATCCACAGACACTTAAAAACAAGTAGCAAATACAATCAAGAAGATTCTTATTAGTGACCACATTTTATTAGGGGTGTCCATGTCGGTTTGAAAATGGAATATTTACTTTTCTTTCCTTGACCTGAAACTCTATGAATTATTTTATTATTACACATACAAGTGGAAGCAATATTATATCAGAAACCTGATGAATAATGTACAGTTTATTTAATTAACTCAGAGGAGGAAGGATTCTTTTCTGTTAGTAGGGGTTATGTATAGGATACAGTACTTGGGAGTTTCACAATGTCCTTGCATGGGGTGGAGGATCACTCTTCCTTCAATTGATAGGACTGTTGAAATCCCTAAAAAGTTTGGAAGAATCCCAGTGCACTTGTTATCCTGCCTGCCTGATGCCTGCATCATTCCAAATCCTGTGCATAGTAATGGATTTTAAAAATCAATGTGACAAGGGATGCAATGCATGTCTCTTGTCCTAGTGCCCACATCACAAGGTAGTAGTCAGGTGTGTTGCAGTGACAACAACCCCCAAATCTCAGTGGTTTATGACAATGAACATTTCTTCTTGTTTAAAAATCTCACTACTGTGACACTGTGTGTCTCCTCATTCCAGGACTCAGGCTAAGGAACAGAGATCTGTGGGGACAAGCCCTTTTCATGGAAGATGAGAAGTACAGGGGGAAGAACCAAACCACGCAATTGCTCTCAAAGCTTCTGCTCAGATATGCCGCACATCACACTCCTCACCTTGTTGTGGCCAAAGCAAGCCACAGGCCAAGCCTGGCAGTAGATCAGCTCCTGCAAGTCACAGGGTGATGGGCAAGTGTGTCTGCTGTTACTGAGAAAGGGGAGGGGTAAATAGTTGTGACAGATGATACAAATGTGAACACTCAGCCTGACACAACTCCAGTGGAACAGGCTGTCTGTTTTGCTAGAACCCATGTCAGCTTTTGGATTTTCATCCTCTGTGCATGACACAGATTCTACTGGACACCAAACTTATCCACAGCATCCATATAGAGATATTTGGACTCACTGGACACCCAATCACTGCCTGCAAACAGGAGACACTGAGTTTCCAGTAAATAAAAACTCTCAGATGCATCAATATCGAAGAAGAAATTAAATGTGAAGATCTGATCAGAAACATGGTTCTGGAACAAGTAAACACTGGCCAGAAGAAAAAAACAAAGTCCCATTCCACTGCCTGGACAATATTCAGAAGGAATTCCTTGTAGTTTCATACCTTGTGTTGGCTTTAGGGTCATTAATGAATGGTATCTATGTTGTATGATCCATGAAATAGTGAGCATTATTCACATCTGAAACCATTTTCCTACTGGCTACTGAGACGTTACCATCATCTGATTTATTATTAAGTGTTGTTTTCCTTGTCAACATTCTGTGGTTGAATAGCACACCTAAGTGTGAATTAGTTATCAACTGGCTTTCTTATTGAAAAGACAGATGAGACTGCATGAAAATGCTTAGCACATGGGTAGGAAGCAGTGGATGAAAATAGAAGTAGGACCCAGAAGATGAACTCTTTTACTTTTGATTATTCAGATTATACATAAGTTCTCATGCTGCTGAAATCTCTTCAGCAGCAAGTTAACCTCCAACCTGAAAAAGATGGAAGAAATCAAGAGTTGAGGATGGAGGGGACAGGGATGGTCTCTGCATCCATGTGCTCACAGAGGTGGGGGCCCCTGCCTCGCCCATCTTTGCATTCCTCATGTCTGCTGTTTACCTGGTATAGACCACCTGCCCTGAGATGTTTGAGGTACTGTTTTTACCATTGCCTCTCTTGATTTCCCACTGAGCGCCTCCTGAGTCATGCACCCCATCATAGCCTTCACGCAAGGCCTGGAGACTAACCCAGCACACACTGGCCTAGGATTAATTCATAACCATCAAGTACCTAAGCTTCTACCTATCTGGATGTTGATTGGTGAAATTTATAAAGTGCTATAAGGACTTCAAATCCACTTATAACTATGACATGCAAAACGCACAAAATCAGCTTCTAAAGCCTTCTGTAAGGATCAGTTACATTTGTTTAAGACTGAAGAACTTTAAGATCCTTACTTTTAAAATGTTAAAAAAAAAAAAAGAAGAAGAAAAGGAAATTGAAAGAAAGAAGCAGTGTTGGAGATCAAGAGAGAGGAAGGAGATGCTTCCTGCCTTGTCCCATCCCGTCTCTTCTTCAGTCAGAAACACTAAGAGGAACCCTGTGCTACAGGAGAAGACTTTCTAGAAAATTTGTCTTAGGACTTTAACCTTTTTGATATATGACTGGGTCAAACTATTGATCACCCCATTGCCTCTGCAAATGGAGTGTCTATTAATGGGGTCTGTTGCCAGCACACAGGCTACTCCTTCATGAACGCTGAAATTGGTTGTGACTTTTGCTTCTGTCCTGTAATGAAGGAAGAGAAGCTCTCTGCTAGGAGTGCCGTGTTGGGTCTGTAGGTGTTGCAGGTGCACTTTGGCCTAAAGTACTTGGAGGCATCCTCGCTTCTGTGTGAGGAGGATCTCTGTGTAGGGGAGAGATCATTGACTCACTGGCCTGTATACTGATGTAATGCCCAAGGGGAGGGCCCAGTACCTTTGCTGAAAGGGGCAACTCTTCCTCAGATTGGAAACTGGAATTGGGAGGTTGTCTTGGCCAGAACCGAGAAAGAATGAACTCTGGATTGATGTCTCAACTTAAACTTTGTAGAATCTGGATTTGAAAGACAGAGCACTCACAGGAGGTTGGGGCAAAAGAGTGCTTTGTAGGATTGTAGCTCAGCACTGACACTTCCCTCTTTTCCAAAGTTAAAGACCCACAGACTCCATGTGGTAGGTGCTTCCTTCTGCAGAAAATTCCCCTTGAGTATCCATCTCTTTCCTGCAGAGTCTTGTTTCAATGTTCCCAGCTGTGCTTTGGGGCATTGGGGAGGAGCTGTGGGCACATACTGATCCATGTGGGGGCTGCAGCAGCGACCAGTGAGAGGTTTCCTTGATGACAGTGACTCTGAGGACACAGAGCTGGTGCTGACACCTGGTAACTAAGTTCCCAAGGAGTTTTTCCTTTTCTTTGCCAACCTTGAAGATCCAAGTATTATTCTATAAAGCCAAATGGAATCTTCCCACACATAGAGTTCTCAGGTTTATCAAGTTGTTCTCTGATTCAGTGATGCTACATGAGAATGTTTAAACATATCTCCAAAGCAGAATCTTTGGATCTGATGGCAAGAAGCTTTTGTGAATATTAAAAACAAACTGCATCTTCCTGAATCAAATAAATGCTACTATAGCGTTTTAATGGAAACAAAATCTGGGATTATTTTTGTGCCCTAAGCAAAATGTAGAAACTCATTTTCCCATCAGACTTGGGGTGTTAGATGCCTAGGAAAGTTATTTCAGTGACTTTCCTTTAACCTAATGAGACACTCCATAGGAGTCTAACATTTCTTTCACTGGATTCCAAGTGTAGGTTTCCTGGTTGTCCATTTGATTGTTAAAGTGAGAGAGATTCTGCTGGAAGAGAAGCATCACAGAACAGCAGGAGGAAAGCTGAGTGAATGAGGTTACTTCGGAGCCGCCCCTGGAAGCAGCTCTTGTGCAGACCATCATCGCAGGGTGGAGAGTGACTTTGAGACATGTATGGTGGCCTCTGGATGCTGCTGTGCTGCCTCCTGAGAATATTCACGATCTTCCACTGTTTGTAAACGGTGTCCAATGAGTGGAAAATTAAAGGGTACTTACACACACACACACACACACACACATTCACCAAACACTTGCTGCACTATCCCCAGAGTGTGTATGGCTTTTGACAAGGTGTCTGATGAAGAGAGATGCACATAGCTGTGAGTCTCAGCCTACAGAAGCTCATGATGGGTGCCCCACAGTGTTGGTGTTGAGTAAAAGTGCCCAGGACAATATTCAGTGTGCTTGACGCACAGTATGACTAATAGAATATCTGTTACTGTGTGAACAGTAAGCATATATGCAGCATGCAAATCAGTAGGCCAGTGCTGTTCTGATGGTCTTGTCCTGAGCGGTTTTTCCCATCTAGTTGGAGACAAGACTCATTCTCTAGAAAGAAGAGCAAACAATGGTGGGTCCCACCAAGGCCATGGACAAGGGAAAGGCAGAAATGTGCAGAGGGTGAGAGACAGAGGAGGCTTGCGACTTGCATGGAGGGACAAGAATGGAGCTCGGAAGCTTGTTTTTTAGCAGATCCCGAGTTGTGAGAGTTAATAGTTGTGGACCACATGTGTGCAGAATAACACCTAGAATTCTCAGAATTGGTGATTTAAAGAAAAGAAAAAATAACACGGATTAAAAATTAATCCTCAGTTTCCCACAGATCTCAAACTTCCAGCTGCTAAACGACAGTGGTATATGGGTGGGGGAGGAGACCTCATCTGGGATGGACAGACTTGTCTATTACAGTTGAGAAGGGTGCCAAGAAAGGACGAAGATGCTCTCTGCCAACTGGACTTAGAGGGGAAAAAGAACCATAATCATGTTTATTTTCATGGTAATCATATGCAAATCAGATCACTATACTCTATAAACACGGTAATTCCTTTTTATGGATAAGTACAACTTAAAAGTTGTGAACAGAGCAAAAGGATATAATTTTCTAATGAGCTCAGAGTTTATGCCCAGTTGTAGCTGCGTTTTAGAATGGTTTTTCTATTTCCTCCTGCCCTTCTGTAGTTCTGGTAGGGAATCTATGAGGACTGGAGATAGAGTGAAGATGGTTTAAATCCTGGCTGCACCAATTGCCCTCTACATGATCTAGGACAATTGACCCAAGCTTTGCAGTCTGTTTCCTTTCCTACAAAATAGGCAGGATAACTAGAAGGTCAAAGTGAAGTGACAATATGTGAACTTGCTCTGTACAATAGTAAGCACTATTTGCTGGGAAGGGATTGTGGTTTCTTAGCTGTCCTTTAAGTGTGGTTGTCTGTGAGTTAAGGAAGGAACATTTTAATTCCAAACAGCCCTGTGAATCAGCTGGGGCTGAAGACCTGGGTGAAGGTAATCCATAGTCAGTGGATTTTAGGTAGTTAACTTTAAATAATTAGGAATAGCACTGACATATTTGACTATATGTAGTGCATCTGCTGAAAATTCTTTTTGAAAACTTAAACCGTATAGTAGGTTAAGCCAGCCTTTTACTACAGCCTGAAGCGTGTGCCAATGCAACATCAGCCTGCTAAGGCAAGGCGTGTACCAGGTGATACAAAACAAAATGAGTTAGGTGAGTCCTACTGTCCCCACTCCTCTGTCCTTTTCCTCCCTTCCCTCATTCCAGGTTTGGATGTCCTGTTTCCTGCAAACTCTCACATGCCCTGTTTTTGATTGAAGCATTTGTGATTAGATGAGGAGGACATGGATAACTATGAGAAGCCTTGTCACCCACGCAGGACAGGAGCAGTGAGGAGATCACTCCTGAATATGTGTGCTGTGCTTAACATAGCAGCGCGGCATCATAACCATATGTGGGTGTTTAAAAATGCCACTTGGTGATTTTTATGATGTCAGTTGGGCTCCTCCCACACCTGTTATGAGGCATGAGAATGATAGATCCTGTGGTTTATGGGCTGAGCTGCAGTGGATGATTCACAGGATTAAGATTCATCAACAGCCTCTGATTAGAGTCTTAGTTAAATGAACCTGCTCCCTCCATGGGTCTTCTGTATTTAGAGACTTGGTCCAGGTTATCCTGTTAACCTGCTTTACTGGAGAACCTTACTGCTGTATTTATGGGATGCGAGAGCCCAAAGGTTTTTACTTTCAGCTGCTGCTTCTTTTTTGCCCCTTAAATGTAGAAAGTATACCCTATTTGTTTCTATGGAAGAAATTTTTTTCTTTAATCTGTCATAGAAAAGGAGACTTTTCAAGCACGTAGAAGTTATTTCAACTTTGGACTTGTGAAGAGAGCTGTCAGCATCTACTGCATCTGGATTAAATAAACACGATTCCTTCCCTCTGAGGGGTCCATGGCATCCCAGTCAGTGCATAGGAGTTCAGGACACCGGTTTGATGCCTCTGAAGGAATGAACAGCCAGCATCATCCCTGGAAACGTAGATCATTGGTTGGTAGAGGTTATTGTTGAATTGAAAGAGTGTGCATCGGACACTAAAGCTGGTCCTTTCCCAAACTGGGGTTTGGAGACTGCACGTTGCCAGAAAGGACCTGGCTTGCAGAGCTTCCCTCTTCAGCACTCCCTGGCTTACAGAGCCTCTTCATTAGGCTTGCTCGTGAAGTGCATCCCTGCTCTTAGGTTCTCTTTCTGGGTCTCACTACCCATCTGATTGTCTGGTCCTTACTCTGAGCTTCACTCCTGACTCCATTTTCTGAGTTCTGCTACCTAATTCGAGCTCCAAGTCGCAAGTTCCCATGCAGGCCCCAGGCACACAGAGACACACGTCCACTGTTGGGAGGACTCTGCTCCACCTCTGTGGCAGCCATGCTGTGAGGCCGTTAAGAAGCCATGCCCTGTGTCAGCAGCACTGTGTTCCCCCAGACCCTCACAACCTGTGTCCTCTCTCTGCACCGTGACCCTGTTTGTGGGACCCTGCTTTGGCTGTTTTGTCTCTTTGTTCTTTTCTCTTCTTCTTGAATAGTGGACTCCCCTGGATCTGTCTTTGACTTTCGTGTGATCTCTTCCATGTTCCCTTCATGTTTTATTCACTATTTTCAAATACGTGATCGTCTGCCTGCAGACCACGTGTAGAGCTTCTCCTAGTCAGGCTGGGAGCCACTGGCACCCCCTAAACACTCCATTTGCCTGGCCAACCTCCATCTCCACCTCCCTGTGATTTCCCTGCTCCCGTGAATGGTGTCACCAGCCTTCTAGTTAGCCGCTGTCATTGTTAACTCTGCCATCCCCTGCCCCCCACCCCTGCTAGTTCTGGCTTCACATCCCCCTTAACATCCCAGAGTTCTGTGCTAATTCGGACCCTCATGCTGCTGGAGGGCATGCATGGCTGCGATGGCCACTCAGTGGCCCAGCCATCTCCATAGCATGGCCTAATGTCCATGTCTAAATCATGTTACTCTTATGCTCAGCCAATCTCAGAACTTCAAGGAGTGCTCACGGGTTACAAAAGGAAGCCCAGACATTGCAAAGTATTGATCATGCCCCACATTCCCCATCCTGATCTACTTGTAGCTGTGCCAACCCCCTTCACCTCACATAGCCTCCTGCTGGTCCTGGGGACTGTCCCTTAATGTTTCTCCTTTTGTGTCCTTTGCTTATGTGAGTCCTTCTGTCTGGGACACTCAACTCTCCTGACCAAATCCCAGCTCAAACATAGTTTCCTTCAAGAAGCCTTTCTTGTCTCTGAGGAGACCCTTCTTCCTCCTGGCTTCCCCAGCCTGCCTGCTGAGTTGTGTGTCCTGGAGACACTTGCCCATCCTCTACCTGCCTGAGAGTGATTTGTGTTCTTAGAAGCCTCATCTTCCTTTCAACTCTAAGCCCATTGAGTCAAGAACCTTGTCTTCATGTATGTGTCTTTCACTTACTGTATGAACTTGCTTTACTATGGTGAGCCCTGAAAAACGATTTATTTCATCTTGTTGGAATAAAGACTGCCTGGCTTCCATGAGGGGAGTCTTATATGTATTATGTGCTCTGCAAAAATCCTTGTAAGAGTTTTCTCCTAATTTCAGTCAGACTCCAATTTGTGGATTAAAATTAGGAGGTGACATGAAAGAATTTACAAAACATGATTCTTCTTTGGGCATAATTTTTTGAGTAATATTTTTTCTTAATTCCATGTACATCTGTCTCTTTTGGTGATTTAAGATCTTGAACTGGGGCAAGCCCTTGATAGTTTCTTTAAGGAGAAAAGAGAAACACATAAATTTGAAAATTCTAGTAGCTAAAATGCTTCCAAAAGTTAAGCTAATAGAATTAGCTTAAGAGAAATTATGATAATCTAAGTATTCTGCAGTTAAGTATAATTTGCATAATCTCAGAATGGAGTATGTCTGAACTTTCAGGAAAAAACTAATCAGATCAGCATTTATTGTTTTATTTTTTATTGCTTCTGAAAAATTGTATTGGTATTGCTTTGTATGAATAGGTCTCCATGAGTAAATTATGATCAAAATTCAAAGCCATCATAAATTAAATGTGTTTTTTTCCCTGCTTTGGTATACAAGACTTTCGATTAAGCTAGCCTCATATAACATACCTTGGATGTGTTCAAGAAAGCCCTGTAAATTATAGTAAGTATTTAAAATGGTAAGTAGACATTGGAAAAGGCCACATTAGGATTAATGAATGAAGGGGTTGATACTGAAAATGCACTTGTAAATAAATAACATAAAAAAGTAAAGATGACACATTGTTAGGTTAGAGTTACAAGTGGAGTATGACACTAAATTGCAGGGTGGCAACAGAGTGTTCATGGAGCTTGGGTTTCTTTGTAGGAGCATTTCTAGGTTCTATCTAGCGAAATCTTCCAGCTTCAGCCAGTCTAGGTTCCATCCTGAGGCTTTTCCTGTGCCTTCCTTTCAGATTTGGGAAGTGTCTGAGAATTCCTTCCTTAGCAGTCAACCCCCTTCCTGCCAGCATTTGGAGAAATATTCACCTAACAGTAGGGGCAACTAGAAGGCAGAGCTGGCTTTGTTGTAGAGATTTCATTTTCTCTCAGCAGTCCAGGACTAAATGCTCTGGGGAAGGAAGAGGATGCAGGAGTCATGTCACTTGTGACAGAATGGAAGTGCACACACAGACCAGGTGCACTTTAAATACATGCGCTCACTTGCTTCCAGGAAGATTTGGGGCCGTGAACTGTGCTTTGAGGAAAACATAAAAAGAGGACAGTGCATATCTGGACTGTTATTTAAAAATTTGTGTGGCTTTGACAGAGTAGAGTGGAGACACTTGGAAAAGTATCTTGGGTATATTTAAAGTTTTGGCACAAAGTTCAGTTAACACTCTCCTTAGGCATATAGACTTGCAGCTATATAAGCCCAGCTTTCCTAAATTATCTATACATGTATGTGAATATGCATATGTTATATAATGAGAGAGATTTCCTTCTGAGATGTTCATTTTTTCTAACACCCAAGTTTGCATCGCCCCAATTATGTGATTTGCAATACCTGTTAAATTTCCCATTTGCTGAAGATGACTTCAGCTTGAACTACCAGAAATATCCTTTTAGAATTTATGCAGAGATACTTCACTCAGGTAAGTGGTAAGAAGAAATTCAAGAATAAAGGCTGGATTCTGTATCATAGAAAGAATAACAATGTGGATGGGAAGTTTGCAGTGTCATGTAAAGTACTGACAGGAAGCCTGAAGCTCTAAGAAACCATGAGAATTCCTAGATTTAAAGAGATGATTAGAGAAGCTCTGCTTCTAATGATAGTGGAGAAGCTTGCCCCAGAATAACCCTGCCACAGATAACAATTACAGAGTCCGGACAAGATATAAAAACCAGCTGTTCAAAGGCACGGGAGAACGATGAAAGGCAGGCAGCAAATGGGGAGGCAGCCCTTGAAAGATGGGAATCCACTGGGTACCACTTGCATTTCTTCTTCTTTTTTTTCTTGCCTTAAGGTACTCCCAAAACTTCTTGGGTTCTACCCATGCATAACAGTAAATACATACCATAAAAAAGTAAAGATGACACGTTGTTAGGTTAGAGTTACGCTCTACATGGGTAGACCCCAAGAGTACAGAAAGGGTAGCAACGAAATCTGTGAATGCACTTCTTCCTACCCCTGGGTAACCACCAGACTGCACGTGCGTGGGGAAGCCCCCACATTTCCTAGCGAAAAGCAACAGCTGTGAGGATGGATACTCAGCAGTTTCCCCTCCTGCCCACTGCAAGGAGGACAGTTTGGAGTTTGAGTTCAGGCAAGTGAAGTGGCTGCTATTGCAAAAACCAATTGTGCTTTAAAGGAACATAACAGAATCCAAAGTCTCTAGAGTGGGCATCCACAGCGTGTAGTCTAGTAAGAAATGATTGCATATGCACAGGAACCAGAAAGTTTTACCCAGAGCCAAGAGAAATGGACATTGATTTGATCTAGATGTTGGATTTAGCAGTCAAGGACTTTTAAAACAACATTTATAAGTATGTACAAGGACTTAGGGGAAAATATGATTATCATAAGTGGACAGACCAGGAATCTCAGCAGAGAAATAGAAGTTATAAAAATAAATGGAAATTCTAAAATGGAAAAGTGCAGTGTTGAAGTACAAATGATTTCTGGATGGGTCAAAGCAGCGATGGAATGAGAAAATCAGCAATAGATGCAAAAAGCAGTGGGTGAAATTTAAACGAGGAATAAGTCTCAAATTATGTCCCCGTAAATGACTTGTTAATTACAAATGGAAAAGTAGAATCTCACAGTTCAGAAACCTGGCAAATTTCATTTTAAATTAGTGATCAAAGCTAACATCACTAGCATTAGGACAGTGACATCCTGGGCCTCCTCGTGTGTGCAATGAGAATGCATAGTTCTTGCCATCGTGTAGAACCGGAATCTAGTCATGAGGAAACCTCAGCAGCTTCCAGTGAAGGGACATCTACAGCATAAGTGGCCTGTATTTTTCAAAATGTTAAGATGAAGAAAGGCACAGGCTGAGCTACAGTTTCAGATGCAAGTGGACGAAGTAGATGTGATGAGCAGATGCGTGTGGGATCTGGCCAGTTCCTGGGCTTGAGGCGGGGAGTTTTAAGGACATTGTTGTGGCAGTTGACAC
The DNA here is from genome assembly GCA_963573385.1 of Cacajao melanocephalus. Classification (NCBI taxonomy): domain Eukaryota; kingdom Metazoa; phylum Chordata; class Mammalia; order Primates; family Pitheciidae; genus Cacajao; species Cacajao melanocephalus. Next base: position 7,928 of record CAUYLG010075417.1, on the reverse strand, counting down.
ATTTTGCATCTAGGCTGTGGATTAGATAATCACATTGTTTCTATGTTAAATGTTCTGATTTGGATAATTGTACCTTGGTCATATAAGAGAAAGCCCTTGTTCTTAATGAATGCACATTTAGGGGTAAAGGAACACAATGTTACTTTCATTTTCATTTCCATTTCTTTACCTCTCTGTCTCTGTCTCTGTCTCTGTCTTTCAACTGATAAAGCAAATGTATAGCGAAATGTAAACTGGTGAATCTGGGTAAATACCATTGAATGGGCCATGCATGGTGGTTCACACCTGTAATCTCAGAACTTTGGGAGGCCCAGGCTGGCAGATCATGAAGTCAGGAGTTCAAGACCAGCCTGGACAATATGGTGAAACCCCATCTGTACTAAAAATATAAAAATTGGCCTCGTGTGGTGGTGTGCGCCTATAGTTCCAGCTACTCGGGAGGCTGAAGCAAGAGAATCACTTGTACCTGGGAGGCGGAGTTTGCAGTGAGCTGAGATTGCGACACTGCACTACAGCCTGGCAACAGAGCAAGATTCTGTCTAAAAATAAATAAATAAATAACATTGAATATTTCTTGTATTGTTGCAAATTTTCTATAAATTTGCATTTATATCAAAATTTAAATGTTATAAATAGGCATAAATAATCGATTTTGAGCTCCTTCATTACTGAAACCAGTGACTTTCAAGTTCATCTTCTTCTCACCTGCTGTTTTGACACAATGAAGTCCTTTCGTGACAAGTTATCTCACTTCAGCTTAGGAATCACCTTGTCTTTCAGAATTCTTCTCACATATTTTGAAAAAATATTTTTTATTCTTTTGTCTTGTGAATCCTCTCTCAGTCCCCTTCCCCCATCTTGTTAACTTAGGAAATTGACTAGAATTTCCTAAAAGATTTGCAAATGAATGAATTTTGAAGTAACTAAAAATTAATCACAATTTTCTCTGAACCATTTAAAATAAAATATTTACATGCAAAATTTTTATAAAGTGAGATATAGGTCTCCATATTATGAATGCTAAATTCTTTCTCTTTGCACTTCATCTTCCTCCATTTTTCCCCTTCCCTTTTCATATTCCCAATTGGCATGTGACTGTCTCACTCCTACCAACTGCATCAGGAATTAAGGGGCATTAATTTATTTGATGTGTGTGAAGTCATTCTACTTATAAGTAACCAAAGCTATTTGCAGACATTCCTTGACACCGATAAGCACCTGAGGCTCTGCTGTCCTTTCCTTGATGCTCCTCTGGCCCTGGATCATTGATGCCACAAGATAAAATGTACTCACACAGTGAATATGCATTCTGTGTCTTCTTACAAGCGCTAGGCTCCAGGATTCAGCAGAGAACACAATGGAAAAAATATTTTTATCCTTATGGAATTTCTATTTAATGAGAGAGCCAAACAATAAGAAAAATAAAGAATAGGTTAGATGGTCCACTGTGGGGAACAGTTTGGAGATTCTTTGAAAAACTAAAAGTAGAGCTACCATATGATCCAGCAATCCCACCACTAGGGGATACACCTAAAAGAAAGGAAAGGAGTGTATTGAAGAGATATCTGCACTCCCATGTTTGTGCAGCACTGTTCACAATAGCCAAGATTTGGAGGCAAACTAAGTGTCCATCAACAGATGAATGGATAAAGAAAATGTGGTACATTTACACAATGGAGTACTATTCAGCCATGAAAAAGAATGAGATAAAGTCATTTGCAACAGGATGGAACTTGATGTTGTTATGTTAAGTGAAATCAGCCAGGCACAGAAAGACACAGATCATATGTTCTCATTTACCTGTGAGAGCTAAAAGTCAAAACAATTGAATTCAAGGAGATAGAAAATAGAAGGATGGTTAGCAGAGGCCAGAAAGGGTAATGAGGCAGTGGGAAGGGGGAGGTGGGGATGGTTAATGGGTACAAAAAAAATTAGAATGAGTAAGACCTACTATTCAATAGCACATCAGGGTGACTATAGTCAACAATAATGTAATCGTACATTTAAAAATAACTTAAGAAGCATAACTGAATTGTTTGTAACACAAAGGATAAATGCTTGAAGGGATGGATACCCCAGTTTCCATGATGTGATTATTATGTACTGCATGCCAGTATCAGAACATCTCATGTGCCCCATAAATAGATACACCTAGTAAGTACCCAGCTAAATTAAAAGTTAAAATATTAAAAGACTAGGTTAGACAGTGATAGGTACTCAGGAGAAAAATGAGGCAGGAAAGGAACATAAAAAACATTGGTAAGGAAGTGGGTGTGTTTGAGAGTGGTCAGGGAATGTGACCTTGAAGTTAAAGTCTGAAGGCAAAGAGAAAGGGGCCATGTGGCCTACTGGAAGGCCAGGTAGAAAAACAGCAAGAACAGAGGTTTCCGAACAGAAGGCTGCCTGCCTTGGTCAAAACCAGCCAGGAGGTGGGTGTGGGGAGGGGTGGAGATGCGATCAGGGAGGTGTGGGCGGAGCAGCGAGCCCTCGGGGGTCATAGAGGCACTCAGTATTTCCTCTGGATGAGATGGGAAGCCAGCGGAAACTTCTGGAGCAGAGGAATGGTGTGATCTGACAAAGGAGTGTGAATGAGAGAGATTCGTGGGAGGAAGCAGGGAGAAAGCCAGGAAGCCACTGCCAGGATCTGGGCTACACTATTAGTGGCTTGAACCAGGGTAGGAGAGTTGGAAGTGGTGAGAAGTGGCTGGGCTCCGGGTGTATTTTGAAGGAAGAACAAACAAGATCTGTGGATTGACCCAATGCACATTGAGAGTGAAAGAGGAGCCAAGGAGGATAATAAGGTGCCTGGCCTGAGTCACTGCAAGAATGAAGTTGCCATTTGCTGCCATAGGGAAGGCTGTGAGGGAGGATACCAGGAACTCAGCTGGGGAAATGTGACGCTTGAGAGCCTATTAAATATTCCCATGAGATGTCAAGGCCATAGTTTGGTTTTTAAGTCTTGGGTTCAGGGTAGGGGATCAGGTTTAACATATGTGTTTGGGAGGCACCAGCATGTAAATGCTACTTACGAGACTGTGGGAGATGGTTGAAGGGGCAAGTCTAGCTAGAAAGGAGAAGACTCAGAGATAGAGGTCTGGGCAGGCCAAGGGTGGTCCTGATGCCCACTTACCAGCAGTGTTCATGGGGACATCCAGGCCAAGGAGTGGGGACAGCCACAGGGAAAAGGGAGCAGACTGAATCACTGCCTCTGGCTGAGACAGACTCCATCCTAATTGCAGTCACCTGGAGCTGACTTTTCAAGACCGCTCCTATCGCAAGACTGGAGCCAAAAAACACTGGAGTCAAAGATATTAATCTGATCCCTGGGCACCCACTTTTGCATTTCTAGATAGAGATGCCTCCTGAGCAGGTGAAAGCATTAGAGAGAGATGGGAGGGCATTTGAATTGTCAACAGGGAAATCACCTAATGGTCTATAGTTCCAAACTAGAGCCTCCCTGGGAGGTCGCCCAGGCAAACACCAGCTGCCAGAGGTGATCCACTCAGTCACTGAGCCACCTAGTTCAGGGTCCCACTGAGGGCTCACCCGAGTGGAGAATAATTCTAGAGTTTGCCATTGAGCTCTCTGGTCCAAGGTCCCACTGAGGGCTCACCCACATGGAGAATAATTCTAGAGTGTGCCCATTTTCCCACGTTCTTTTCTTGGGAGCCTGGATGTTGGCTCACAATTTTGGCATGTGAATGTCTGTCTGGGGGTGTTCATTTGTCTCCCTTCACCTTCACAGTGAAGCACATAGACACAGATGCAAGATGCAATGTGAAGTACTGAACAGACTAAGTTAAAAATGCTCCCTGACACTCCAGAGGCCCAGACACTCACCATATTTTTCCATCTAAGCAGGTATCTGTGCTGAACTGCTGGGACAAATGCACAGAACACTGACTTCAGCTTTGCCTTCTTTCTGCCCCTGTTGAAATAGGCTAGCATTTGTCTCACCAGGGAACTGGCAAAGTAAGTAACTGGGCAAGGAGAGAAAGTGAAATTCAGGGTTGAACATCCTTGTTTTATTGATGGCACACGTTCCCCGTTATCCCCTGAGCAGCCTTGCGTACATGCTAAGCAGAAGTGGCTGTCCTGGGGGCAATGGATGGTCCCCTGGGGCTTTCTCCAGAAGAAATATGACCGTCTATGGGCATCAACTGCTCTCAAGAGGGAGGGGACTTTATTCATGTTCCTCTGTCATAAGCCTGGGCTCCAATGAGAACCCAGCTACCCATCCTGTTGCATTTTAGGAATCTCTCCTTGAGCAAAGACTTCGATCAGTTCAGAGGCTCCTGAGCTTCCTTGGTTCTTGCTGATGAGGTTAACTCTTTCCATTCAATTCCAGGGCCAGTTAGCTTGGGTCTGTTCTAAGGGTGCTAACAACATTCTTATCCTGCGTGAACACTCTGAACTTTGTGGGTTGTTGGTCAGGAATGGTGACAACTGTGCTTTATACCTCTTCATGTCACAGGGGAAAATGCTTGTGTCTGGACTCCAAGGGTGGCAGCATCTCCTCCATAGAAACAGCAGCCCATTTGTTTTGATGAACACTCTCAGGACTTCCAGGAAAGCATTCTGCTGGAGGAGTGATGAGGATGGTGCCACTGCTAACGTTGACAGAGGTCTTAAACCAGGATCGTTTTAAAGGGGCTTAGTCACTTTTCAGATAGGTTCTTGCAGATCTGTCTGTTGTGAAACCTTTCTACATATTCCTTCCATTCATCCTGAAGATTCATTCATCCAAGAGGCACATCCCTCCACAGTTCTGTGCCTTTTTAGTAATTCAGAAATCAGCCTTGGTAAGCAAGCAATTTAGTTTGAAATAGCCATTCCCCAGAATCTTCAGGGGATCTCAAGGTAGGATGAGCCAATGAGTGATAGAACTGATTAGATAAAACCCGGACTCCCACGGCTTATTACACACAGGGGAATGATTCAACGTAGGGCAGGAGACTGGTAGGGTGGGGTCCTGCCGAACCCTAGAAGGCTCCTATCGGTTCCGCAATCCTCTGTTCTCATTTGTTTGTGTCTAATCTCAGGACACGTTCTGGTCTCTGGCTTCTTCATAACCATTGGTCTAAATTCCTTAAAATACAATCTTTCTCTTTGGTGTTCAAAAGTGTGAAGCAGATAGCTCTACAGGAATTCAAGTCGCCACCATAAATCTTGAGTGATTTTAGAAAGATATATAATACTCCTAAATGATAACATATTTCCAGAAGATCAGTAAACCATTTCTGAGTGATAAACGGTTGGACAATTGTGTCTCTGCAGTGAACCTAAGGGGGAACATCCAGCAAGCACAATATTTTATGAGTATTATTGGTCATAGCTTTTGTTTTTAATCTGCCAAAAATACAACAAAAGAGGCTGGCCACATGGAAAATTGGTCTACTTTATACCAAGTCTGGCTGGGAAAAGGTCTGGGATGTTTGATTTGCCATCAGAACAAAAGGTTGGTGTGGGACCAGGATGGGAGGTGTGGCCATGGAGGGATGTAGGGCTGCAGGGGGAGTTCAGCGTCTGGGGAGTAGCTGACAGCCTTTGAGACTGGCTCCAGCATTTAAAAGCAATTACAGAGCTCTGTGTGTGTGTGTGTGTGTGTGTGTGTGTGTGTGTGTGTGTGTGTGTGTAGATTTATTCACAAAGTCTGTGCTGTACATTAACTAAATTTGTAGTTTTAATCACTGATAGAAAAAACACAACATACACACTCAGAACCATGAAATACCCAAAGCGGCAGGCCATTTTCTGTCAATCCCCAGAGACCTGCGTCTGTGAGTGCTGGTATGGGAGGAGGCAGCAGGAGACTGGGGCAGCTGTTAACAAAAGTCAGCAACAGTGGAAACACCATTGTGTTAGGTGAGCTGGGAAATGCAATTATAGCTAGTTAGAATTATGCATTTATTTGGCTTCCTGGGCAAAGTATCAAAAGGCTAGGATAGGAAGGAGCCTGCACAGGCTACACTGAGGAAGCTGAGAAGGAAGGAAGGTTTTCTCCTCTCTGCTGGGTTCAAATGGGGCACACGCAGCTCACCCTCAGCCTGAGGCTGCACCAGTGCAGAGCACATCTGGCAGAGCTACTTTGAGGCATGTGATGTCACTTTCAACCTTATGTAGACCTTTGGTAACAGCATTCTGAAAACGAGGAGCATTGTAGCTGACTTACACGCTGCTGAAAGGTCCTGAGGAGTTGCAGAAGCCTCCAGAACTAAGAATTGTGTCTGTGAAACTACATTTATATGGAACGTCCCTACATTTTCTTGCAGTGAGTGATCTGCTTTTGCAATTCGGTAACCAGCTCTCCCACCACCATGATGGCCCCTGCACGAACAAGCCTCACCCTGTGAAAAAGTGATCAAAAACAAACCCAAGGGGGGAAGTTGTTGGGAGTGCAACCATATTACACCAAAAATGGAAAAATAATTTTTCTTGAAAACCACAAAGGAAAAGCTTCATAAATCATAAAGGTCTACCAATACATATCTTAGATTTAAATATCAGTGCAGTTACATTTTGTTATATGCAACTTTTCTACTCACTTGTTATTTTACGCGCTCCAACGGAATAATTTCCTGTGGAGAAAACTGAGTCATTGAAATGTCCTGCTTTCCCAGAGTGCCAAGGAACACATCAGCACATATTTTCAGGCATACTCCGTGGGAGCCATTTGGGGGGGTTTCATGTTGGACCCCAAATCAGGGCAAGCAGCGTGTGGCGTGTGTCTAGGTGCATGCGGTGGGTGGGGGTGACCCCAGGAGGCCAGCAAGGACGGGTTTCTGAGGATACACATTTAAAATGTCTCAGGACTCCTCATTTAATATTGTTTAACAACAAATGACCTGTGAATTTAGAATAATCAACCACCAGGATTTTGCTGCCACTCCACTCCCATGACTGTTCTCCCTCATTTGCCAGTGCCAGCTTCAAGTCATCTGGCCACTTCAAGACCCAGAGACCAACAGAGAACATGTGGGGTCTGTTCTGAACTAGTTCCTAGTTTCCCAAAGTTAATTTGCTTTAATTTGATATTAGTAACCGAATGGGCAACTGTCCCTTTCATGGGAATCAAGGGAACTGGTTTCAAGGTGGATCCTTTTTACCCAGTGTCCAGTTTCAAGGAAGCTCTATCCAGCGTGGTAAAGTTTGCTGGATTTATTAAGGAGAATTGTCTTATGCCTGCTTGGGCCGGCTGAGCTGTTATATTGTCTGTTTGAGGTCAAGGGCTGGTTGGCCGTCTAATGTGAATTATGCATTTGCTCCCGATTTCAAAGGTGTAGGAAGAAGGAAGGCCATCCTACATTCCATATTCTGTCATTCAGTGAATTGCATGAATAGCTCTTACTGTAGAAATGAATAATTGTAGAATTAAATGTGGTTCCCAGGAAAACTAAACCCCACATGCATCAAAGGTTCAGAGAACTTTTCCTGCAATTTAATCCAATAGCATACAGGTTTTCTGAGTCTCCATTCAGCTGTTTTGAAATGCTGGCTTTAAAAGTCCCCTGAGTCCTACATTGTACCCGTGATTATAAAAATATTTAAAGCCACAGAAAGAATATATAGCTGTTCAGACACATGTGCTGATTTATTGTCTACCATGGTTTGATACAAACTGGAAGGCAAGCTTTCAGGCTGACAAGAGCATCGGAGGAGCAGGATTCAATCCATATATTACGGTACCAGCCTCAGAACAGGAGCAGCCTAGAGCAAGCCCGTAATATAGGGTTTCTGAAACCTTCCCCACATAAGCAGGAGACAACATAAAAAGTTACACGACTATTTTTTTTTTTTTTTTTTTTTTTTTTAATTTTTTGAAAGAAAGGAAAAGAGAGGAAAGAAAGTGAGAGTGAAAGAAAGAAAAAAAGAATGTACGAGAGAAAGAAAGAGGAAGAAAAAGAGGGAGAGAGAACAGGATTCTTGTT